>ML776761.1:819754-904074 GCA_009831015.1 Picea engelmannii | reverse complement strand
TACCACTCGAAGGGGTACCAACAGGGGTTACAAGGGTGGCCAACAGATGTGCGCTTAAGAACCACTTGTATTTCCTGTGTGTATGAATCCCTCAACCGCGGGTTTATGCACGTAACGACAGATCTCTGTGGCTTAAAGACGTCAGAATATGTCTCTACCTTGGAAAAAAAATACCCACAATTTCTTCCAAGGAAAGTGCTCTGATACCACTTGTAAGATATAAAATATGCAGTACATAAATAAAATGATAGAAATGGCAGAATAACAGTAAAATATCCAGCATAATCTTCACAATAACACATAAATGATATAAGAATAGTAATAGAAATATCACTTTGATTCAGAAGGCAATGTTCACAGGCCTCTTCGAGGGGGCAACCTCCAATCGAGCAACGCTCTGTTACAATAATCTCCAAGCTAGGGTTTTCATACCCTCGACCCTTATTTATACTAAATATGTCTAATAAGAGAAGCATCTAGAGGAAGATCCTTCTAGAAGCGAAAACTTCTATTAGGTCTTCTTACATCCACCTTATTCTATTTTATTAAAAGGCCTTATTAATATTGACCTTTATTACATCCGAATACATTGATCTATCTATGTGCGGGTTAGGACCTTAACAGTTTCTCCAGATCCTCTACTATATCTTCTCGCAACTCTATTACAAACATTGCATGGGTTGTCCGAAAGATCATTTATGTAGCATCCTTCTTCTTTGTTATATTTTTGAACATCATAAGTGGAATATTCCATCTATGCAATTGTTGTTCCATTGACAAAAGCAAATATGAATACATATCGAACAATTGTAGCTCCAACATGGAATAGTGAAATATTTGTTTTACTTATCCCACATATATGCAGACACGAAAGTTAAGAACAAAACTGAATATGAAAAGTGGTACTATTGCCTTGTCGTTGTCCCACTGTCCATCCTTTATATGGAGAATGTGTTGCGACCCAAATTTTCTCTCCAGTGTCACAACATCCCCAATCATTTTGATTGGGTAAATATCAGTGCTCTTTGCAAGCTTCCCGATAGTCGAGTCCGGGAGGAAGCGATATTCTAAACAAATAGCAGGAATTTTTTCCACAATACATGTTTCGTTGAGAAAAATAATTCGATCGAAATCACCACAATCATATACTATTTTGGGCAATACATTAAAATTTGTAATGGATATCCAATTACATGGCAATATCTTTTCTGTATGTTTGTGGACAAGTTGTGGAGGAATAGTGAGTGTGGTTGTTATCATGGAATCCTTGTCTGTCATATCATCACGCATAATGGATCTACTTTTGTTTGCCTTATCCAAGTAGGTGGTATAGACAACCATTATGTCCCCGATGAACAATTTTCCATTTTGGCAACTGTTCAAGCCCTCTATTGACAGTACTTTGGATGTCACAACTCTAGACCTGATGACATTTTTTTGAACAGGAAAACTAAAGTGAATGGTAGTGTGCTACAAGTACATGAATAGTATCGATGAACTATGGAGCCACAGTTTCGCAACCACACCTCTTGGTCTGCGGAACATGCAACACGTTCAACGTTTCACTTGTACTTGTTGATACTTCTTGCGAGCTGGAAAGCATGTATTGAAAATGGCATCATTATATCTGCCATGCCATAGATGAATATATAGCCCACAAAATGTGTTCAATAATCATAGTAAGAGCACAACATATGCATATTTACCTTTGGCCTTGCCGGTCTACTGATGTCTGGGATGACTAACTGCTCATGGCCATCTCACTAGTCCAACTTTTTCTGATGCAAGCATGTGCAGATGAACATCAAGAGTAAACAAATATATGCATTGTATATTGTCCATCAGAAGGATCAAATAACCGTAAAATTGTATGCATCTTAATTTTTTAACTGGACAAATGTTTAACAGTAAACAGGGAGTAACCACGGGTCACCATGGCCAAAGTGTATATCACGGACCCCCGAAAGCCAGGGGAGCAATCTTCAACCTACCAACCTGGCAGCTGCAATCGGCAAAGTGGGTAACTATGGAATAAGGTAGAAGCAGGGCCACATATGTCAGTCTGTTAGTCCGCCAACCGACACTCAAGGGAATTTTTGGAAACCACACTAAGCAAATGAATTAGAAAACATAAGGGATAATAGAAAATGGAAAAAGTAGCAATAGGGGAGCACAGAAAGGCCCATTACTGCGAATTCATCATTTTCAAGTCTAATATTATATGATCCCTCCTGGTTTGTATATTTAATTTACTTGTACACTTGGTGTACCTTTTAGAAGATTGTACCACAGAACCCTCTGTTGCTGCATAGAAGAATTCATCTCCCTGTCCAAGCAACCTATTTTTTCTGAGGCAACAACGTCAAAGATGAAATCGAGACGAAGGCAAGTTAGTATGAAAACATACATCTAAAAGAAAAAGAAAAAGGTCTATTTACCCGCCAAAGAGTCGTTCGTCCTGTCCAGAGATTCTGTTTCTTTAAATGTAGTAATGCAATGCAAACACAACAGACATAAACTAGCTTAGTATGCAAGAAGGAACGTATGTAACCAAGATAACTTACCATGTAGGAAGGCACACATCTAGTTTAACACATATACAGACCATAAATGAAATACAAAACAACGCAATATAAAACAACAGTACAAGCATGCACCTTTCTATATCCTCTTCAGTCGATGCAGTCAAGAATCCCTCCTTTTCTCCAGCTACTCTATTTGTTTTAGTGTGGGAACCCACAAAATTCAATGTACATCAATGGAAGCTGGTATTCACTAGAGAACAAGAAATATGTAGATACAACAAAACTGACTCAACAAACAATTTACAAAGGCATAAACATGAACCTTTGCTCTTCTCTATCCATGGGTGTAAATGTCTAGCATTTTTTTCCTTGGCCAAAATATATTACAAGGCATAAAATATCATGCAATTGCACGGCCGCAGCTAAACGATTTCTGGTTTTCCTTGGAAATTTATCCAGATATGCCCTTTAACCATGTTCTTTATCCTCTACACAGACTGTTGTGCCCACGTTACAAGTTCTCAGTTTTCCATGGCAAACTACCCAGACATGCTTCCAGACATGAAAATATAATCTTGAAGAATCCTTGTTGCAGATATCATATCTCAAGCACAACACAAATTGTATCGTACGCACACCAGTCTATGTAGAGGAGAAAAAAATGTCATGTCATATCCACACTTCTGACCATACATGCTCTATAAACGTAGGTTGCATACATATGCTTTATCCAAACAAAAAAACAACGTATATTGTAACTTCACATGTAATCCTCCAACAATTTTGTATGTAACTATTTTCTTTCATGGTAGGATTCGAGCACCAGGAAAATCTCACACAAATACAAATAGAAACCTCTGCAAAAATGGAAAATAACACAACTGCAGATTGACAGGTGGGTGCAGGGGATGAACACCATAAAGCGCCCCGAAAAAACAATAATAATCTAAAAAAAAGAAAAAATGAAAGCTCCAACCACCGCCGCTGCACCCCAACCCTGCAAGGCTAAATCAAAGAAAATAAACCAGCAAGGACCAAACCAACGAGAAAACATGAAGAGGTTGAACTACACCCCCAAGGTCCCAAAGCACAAACCCCAGGCAAACAAACAGAACCAGCAACCCAGGAACCAACGAACTAGCAAAAGCCATCGACCTAGTGAACAACATATGTATCTCCAACGATTACCAAACTGTAGCCGAAGCAGAAAAGGAACTGAAAACATACAAGGAACATGCGACTACAAATAAGAAAACATTCTTACTTGCAAACTGCAAACACTGAACAACAAACAAGGAATACAAAATGAAACTATGGCATCGAAACTTACTCCAAAACGATGAAATGCAGAAGCGCAGGTCGAATCACGAGCGAAACAACAAAAAAAGAAACTGATAAATCACTGAAGAAGAACCACTCACCGAACTAGTAAACAATGTATGTAGCTTCAACGATTACGAGGATGAAACATACAATGGAAGCACCTGCCAAAACAACAAAGAAGAAGCAGTCACCGAACCAGTAAACAATGTATGTAGCTTCAATGGCAGAACAATGATGAAACATACAATGGCTATTGAACTGGCATGTACTCTGAGAACCGTATTTACATAAAAATTTAAGACTCTCAGGCTATCTAAAGACCTCGCGGTATGCAAACATTTAAGCTGTCAGGGGTGTTGGAGAACGTCGCGTCATGTAAACATTTATGCTGTCAGGCCTATTGAGGCATCTCAGAATAAGTGTCAATAAATTTCAAGAAATATACAAATCTTGGATATGAAAACATTTCAATATGCTTAGTACATATCAAAATTGACTGATATATTCGGGTAGCAGAAAATGCTAATACAAACATTCGAACTAATGGTAGCATTAATCGACCTTCAAGCAATATACAGGAAAAATATATGATTAAAACATACTGTCTACTAGAAAAAAGTTTGGATATGTTGCCATACACTGCATTGGGAATAGTGAAGGCGGCAATAAGACCTCCAATCTCTTAGCCAATCAGATAAGTACATATATGTTACTTTTTAATATATAAAAATATATGCTTTTAATTCCATAGCTCCAACAATAGGTATTGTGCAAATATTTCCGATCAAATGACAAACTAATATGTAGTCAATGCTTTATCGATCGCTTTAGTCCCTCTATACCTATGGCAGAGACTAATAACCAACTATCCATTATCCTATACATAGTACTATTATATCAACTCTACATCCATTACAACTCTACACCACCACTTTAATCCATTATCCATCTCTAGTAATTTTAAATCCTTTTTATTGAATTTCAAATTTGTGATTTGCAAGAAAAACATTAATAGGAGATTGCTAATCCATTATCCATCTCTATTCATTTTAAATCCCTTTATATTAAATTTCAATTTTTTTATTTGCAAGACAAATATTAATGGGAGATTTATTTTACCTGTCGGTTTCAAGTCGATAGTCCGGTTTTCAAAAAAAATGAGATAGTCTGAATTTCAAAATAATTCAATGGAGTAGTGTAAAACTTTGTTTTGATAGAATTGAAAAAAAAATTTGTTATTTTTTCAATTCACTCTTATTCAAACACAAATGATTAAAATAAAAATATTCACAAATCATTAAAATTAAACACATTAAATATTTGACCAAATTAAAAAATGCAAATCTATATTTAAAAATTAAAAGTGTTAGAAAAGTCTAGTCATTGTCTTTTGTACTATAAAGTTATCTATATGATAAAGTTTGACTATTCCTTCCAAAGTTCTCTATATGATAAAATAGAATATTCCTTCCAATGCATATAGGGTTGGGATCCTTTAGGGAAAATATTGTGTATGATAGGTTCAATCACGTGACAAAGCCATTGGAGAGTATGTCTATATGAGGTGTGTTAGCCATAGTTAATGACCATGCTTTTACATTAACAAAATTCTTTTACAACATAAGTGTCATGCGTATCCCTATGTGGCTGAGCATGGCCACTATAAGGTATTAGGAGCATATTGCTATCCATTCTCTTGAGTTTTTTTAATGATGTAAAAATAATTGTTGTAAGAGGAGGAAGCGATGACAATTTCACTATTGAAAGTTTATTTCGAAGGTTTATCCTAAGATATAGTAATTTCTTAAAGGAAATTCATATAGATATTCTACCAGATGAATAGTTTGTTGTTTGTGATAGCCTCACACGACACATTCTTTTAGGGTATTTTGCACGTAGGATTTCAACTAAGTGTGATAAATTCTTAGGTTAAGGAAGCGTCAAAACCTCGTTGTTGAATTATACAACAACTCATAACTTAATCAAAGTCTATCTTTTTAGTACACAATTAAGGAAATTAATTGTGTCACTTATTTGCGCGTAATATCATCCAATTGTGTGGTGTAAGTTGACCTCCTAGGCCTTCCCCTACGGTTCTAGAATTTTTGGAGCATATATATGCTCTCATTGGAGAATTCATCTATCATCTTGTTATCCCTCGAGATGTTCTAAGTTTTTATTTTAATGATGTTGAGGCACCCCATGAGCTAAGAATCACGTTGAGTCTTAAAACTGTATTTGCAGTAAAGTAATTGTGCAATATTTGGGAATTTTTTCCCTCTCTCCTTCTCGAAATTCTAGGACCTCAAGCAATCTTATATTAGATATAAAATGCTCTCAACTCGTAGAGGCATATGTCTAATAGTGTTTCAAAAAATCAAATTTTAAAAGAGAATGAAGTGGTGAATTATAAGAAAAACATGATAAACGTACATGGCACTACTAAGAATGAATCATGTAGTTTATGAAAAAAGAACAACGTGATGAACAATTAAGAGTTCAACAACTCTAATAGGTGCAAAAAAATCAATGAAAACGTGATTCAAACAATTATGATCTTCACACATTCAAATACATGGAGGTACCCTCTACATATTATTTGAAAGAGTAGGGAACTAATAGGAAATGGTCATTCATTCAGAGGAAATCACTTTTGTGTCAAGACAAGACATCATACAGTAACATTGAACATGAAGTATAATCTATTGTCTAAGCTTTTATAAATCATATCTTATTCAAGAAAAGAAAAATGGAAGGAGATGTTTTATTATAATAAAAACACTACAAGGGAGGAATTACAGACTAAAACAGTAACACGGATGATGAAAATTAGGTTTCTTGCTGCATTTACCATTTATCTGTGCTCGAGGTTTCTGATCAAACAACTTCAAGTATAATAAACTCTTCAATTCCCCAAAGTTTTGGCCTCAACAATGAGGGCCTTCATTGTTCTTTATTCTTCTCATTCATGCCCTAAAACAGATTCTTGAAACCACTTCTTGCTTCTTGAATATTCTTACTGCTTCTTGATTCTTGAGTGGTTTTCTCTCTGGTGAAACTAAAAAAATTACTTTGACCCACTAAAATATGTTATGTTGATATTGTGGAGAAGAAGGAAACTTGCCATCCAAAATATCATTTCAAATTTTCCATTTAAAAGTACTTGCAATCATTTATTTTTTCGGTTGGTTGGGTAACAGAATAAAAACTACAGAAGTCGCAAAACTCGACCATAGTTGGATAAATCTTAGCAAAGGATTGAAACCATTGATCTTTTGAGTACGAGCTTAGTTTGTTGGATCAAGAGATAGGAATTTTGATGATGTGGTGTATCAGGGATCGACAATCAAGGATCGAGGCTTTGAACATTGATGGAGAATAAAAACTCCCGAGGGGACAATAAGTCGATATGAATAGAGCTCCAATATCAAATATGGACCGTCAATATGCCTTGGCAAAATAAGGAGTGTTTTTTATTTGATGCAATAAAAAGTAAAAATTGGCTAAGGCCTCTACAATGTCAAGCTGATGTTAGTCTCAAAACGTGGCACCTTTTTATTGGTCAACTATGATGTTGATGTGACATAGGTGGAAGCTATTGGTTGGATATGAAATGCTTGCTTGATATGTAAGAATATCATGGTCGGCTCTAGGGGATAACTCACATTGAGGTCAACTTCATTTCCTCAATGACGATGTCATCATCGGAACAATCGGGGATCATTCGCACTAGGGTGAACCGATACTTTTCAGATGATGATGTTGTAGAAGCCTTATCATCGGGATGATATGAGACCTTACAACACTTTATTTTAGTCGTCGATCCCAATCACATTATTAGATCTAGACCGTCGATTGACCTTGAACAAAACCCAAAATCATTAAGTGAAGACGAAGTCATGTTAATGTCACCCAGGACACATGGCGAAATTATACTAGTCCATGCATATGTTTATGTAGCAAGGAGGATAGGACACATGTCACCCATTTTTGATATGGTTTTTAGCATGTTTGGAGGGTCCTTGTGTCCACATGGAAAGTGGTGGTTGAATCTAATAATGCTTCGCTGGCATAGCATGTTGTCATCTCTCCCTCTATGTATCCTTGGTGGCATGCTAAGTTGGCTCCATGTGTAAGGTCGATGTGGCAAAGACATTGTCGTTGTCGGCACTAGGAGATGACTTGTGCTGGGGGGAACCCTAGTATCATTTTTCCAACAATGATGTCGTCGTCGACCTTGGGAGATAACTTTCATTGGGGAATTCTCATCATATTTTTCCAAATATGGTCTCCATTATAACCTCCATCGTTGATCTCATGGTGAGAAACAAATAGATAAATTGATCTCGCTCGAAAAAAAACCAAAATCGATTAAGGGCTTGATAAATTCATGTTGAATTCACCCTAGACATGTTGTGACCTTATACTGGTCAATGTTGATTTTGATGTGGTGGGGAGGATAGGACACATGTCACCCATTTTAGAGATGTTGACCTGTGTATATGGTGGGTTCCTTGTTGATCTAAAAATCCTTAGATGTACAATAAATTCTTGAATACACCTAAGCATCCAACCAGATTCGATAAATGAAAATCGCTTGACTATTTGCAAAAACACATGTGAATATGCTTATGTGTCCATAAACCTCATTAATATTGATGAATAACTTGAAGAATAATGAGATAATATAGAAAAAATAAAAGAACTTAAAATATAGATATTGATGAAATACTTTACATCATCTTCAAGTTCCCTTTAAATCATTGAAACTGCTCTCCATCATCTCAAATGTCAAATTACATTACAACATGGACTTTAAAAAAAAAAAAATTGAAGACACTCCAAAAATCTATTGCTCAAATGCAGAAACAAAGTTTACCATTGAATTCCTTGCAAAATTATGAGAAATTTGAGTATAAAGAAGACCAAGATCTGAATAGGGGCCGAAAAATCCCTTTTTAGCTATATAACGAGATTACATGTCTCATACATGACAAAATCAGATAAGACTTTTACAAATGACCCATGATCACAAAAATGAATTCATATTCATAATCCTTGTGGACAATATATCCTATGGCACGTTTTTCCATGCAACCCATAAACTTACCAAACTCACCAAACTCAACATGCACTTCGAGACAAATAAATGAACTCTTCATAGAAACTCATACAATTTGACATGTGTTATTGTACTGGAATGTGCGTCCTTCCTTGGTCTGCACGCCCATTAAATACGACACAGGCCCCTTAACCACCTTCACAAATAATGGATGGTCTTTAATCAAAATTTGGTATATAGTTATAACCGACCGACAATAGTGGTATTTGGTTAGCGGAGGTTTCTAAGTTATGACATATTTGTTTATTTGTTACAAGTATATATATAATATATATAGTTCGTTAGTTGAAACAACCCGAACTTTGGGTTTTCATATGGTTAACAATTAAACCATATGTTATAACTATTGTTTGTGATATATAACTTTAACCTCCACGTGGAACATAGTTGTGGTTACATGGAATACAAATGAACCAAGGGCTATGGCTAAGGTCGAGTGCCTAGGACCTCGGCCACCCAATTCAACTTTAATTACAATCTAAATATATTTTATGTCATATATGGGTTAAGACTAAATGTAGTGGCGCATTGGTTGTGGCAGGTTTGTTAAGGATTCGAGTGTTATGGAGATCATGGGTTCATACTCATTGACTCTCTAACTTTTTTACACAACATTAAACAATATTGTACAATGGGATGTTTCCACATGACAGCCTCATATTGGCTATCCTCCCCATGTGTCAATGAACTATTGGTCCACTTGGACAGTACTGTATGCCTAGTCAGTGGCCAACTAATTTTCCATGTCAATTGCCATGTCACCTGTATGGGAGTATTGTCATATGTCACGTCACATGCTGACATCATCCTATACCATGCTAACATCATCCTTTGACTTGACCTTTGAATTTGTTCTATTTGACCCGAACCTTGACCGTTTATAAATTTTTCATAAAATCTCTGTTTGACTTGTCATTTGCATCATTGGAAATTGACCATGAGCTCTACGCAATGATGTTGTTTTCTCGATCATTTGAGATAGTCAAATTTTGAGATTTTATGGACCCCTTGGGACCTCTATTGGAATTATATATCGTCTTTGACCTCTATGAGCATTCCTTAGATCCCCCTGGATTACACCTCCCTACTGGAGGACTTTTGGACCTCCAAAAGTATGGATTATTCATAAATCAAGTGAGAATGATTTATCCTCACTTGTAAAGTATCATTCATCCTTCTTTCTTGGGTAACGAGCACCTAAATCATCACAATCATAATTAATAATAAAACAACACTGCTAATAGTGTTAACCATTCCCTTAAATTCACAAACGCTTCCATTCATTGTTGCAGTAGCCAACCATAATCCAATGATTAGTAATAAACTGAACAACAAAATTGAATATACAGATGTGAAAGAGAATGAACCATCAACATATATTCCCTTCTTAACAGGAACAATATCAACCAAAAAATCTATTATGATTTCAACCGTAGGTTATATATATAGATCCTGGATACTAGCATTAGCTAGCATGTGCCTTGTAGTGATAACTGTCAAATTCGTCTTCACATGATCAGGTCTCACAATGAAGTCAATCCCATCCTTAAAAATATGATACTTATTCTATCCCCTATAGAAAATGATCTTCCTATCATACAAGTATGGGCTTCCCAAAATCATCCCACAAATGTCAAGTGGAACCACGTCTAACTCTATCTCATCAATGAAACTGGATGTGATCAAAAACCTTAACTTGCATTGCTTAGTTACCTATACCTGAGCATTATCACAAATTCAACCCAATGGATGCAGTCTTAGATGAGGCCTAGTTTCCAATCCGAAATTCTGAACAACTTTCTCTGAAATAAGATTCACTTGTGATCCACTATCAACAAGTGTATCAATCTTGGTGTACTTTGAGATAAATCGTAAATCAAACAATTATTTTATTTTAATTCTATCAAGGATTAATTTAGACTTTGCAGAAGAAGTACATGAATTGAAACTTGCAACAAAAGATTTACCTTTGATGCACATGGTTGTAACCATGGATTCATCCTAAGAATTTCATCCAAGGTCTTGAACTATTGTCGTTGTCTTATTATTACCCTTCCTAGGTTGATCCCACTTTGGTTTCAATTTTGGATGCAACTTCCAACAATGCTTCTTATCATGTCATTTCTTCTTGCAATGAGAACATGTAGGATTCCTCTCTTATCCTTCTTCACTATCGTTGTCTTCTTACTCTTACATTTTCCCTTCAACTTCTTCTTGAATTCATATGGCTCCTCTAACTCATCTTCAACAACATGTTTTCCTTTTCTGACTTCAAGGTGAGTAGCTTGTACTGATACTTCATCAATATTAGTAGGGTTAAACATCAATATAGTATGGAAAATATATGAGTGCATAATACCAATATAATTTAGAAGACTCTCAGGAGTATGTAATGGAATTCCCAAAGATAATTCCTTCCTCTTGAATTCATGTGTATAAGATTGAACATTTTCCCCGTTTCCTTGTCTCAAATGTGTCCAAGCAATCATTGATGTTTTCTGAAACCCTTTGTAACTGTACATAGGATGGTGATCTGATTGATACCAAGTATAAATGTAATGTACACTTAGGATCGTGAGCCATGTCCATATAGTTTTTGTGTGGAACACATCAGAGAAGTGTGCAAAGAAGTGTTAACAAAGATAGGGTGCACACATTTTATGTGTTGCGTGCACCTGAGAAAGTGCACATACTCCACTATGTTGTGTGCACTTGGGTTAGTGGGTGAGAACGAATGTTTATGTTTTGAGGCTTGAGAGCCTGTGTGAATATGAGGTTGGTGAGCCTGGACATGAATAGGCCAATATGCCTATAAATGTAAATATAATCATGAATATTAATAAAACATCGCATCGTTGCACGTTGACCGACTCAAACAAAAATAGATCTAGGGTCTTCTCCACCGGAAAATGGAAAAGGGAAGGATTCTAATAAAATGGTGCAAAGTTTTCATGTAGTTATTGCATGAAATCACCTTATCAACAAATCTTGTTGTATGCACATTTTTCATAATTATCATCAATTAGAGAAGAACAAAGTCATTACAAAAGGTTAAAAACATGGAAGATGCATAGAGGACTTACATTTCTAATGATTAGTTTGGATATTTGTATGTCGGTTTGGGTGCGGATGGTACAAAATCCAAGGAGTAGCGCATGAACTTGGTAGAAACTATAAAACTATTGTAGAAATATTTCTAGAGTTATAAAGATGATAATGAAAGGATTATCAGAGCTAAGGTGTAGCAATATGAATTCAATGTCAAATTGATATAGAGCCTAGACAAAATATAAAAGAAGATGTATAAGGAGACATAGATAAGTAGAGCAAGGAGTCATAGGTTTCATGATGAGAGAGGAAGACAAGAAATAAGTATTGGTAAGCATTCTTTCAGGAAAGTGTGTAGTATCTCAAGTCCATCTTCTATCAGAAAGCATAAGAGAAGGATCAAGGTTGACGAGCTATAGGGGGAATTGAATAAGATTAAGCTTCCTACCTTCTATGGTGAGCACAAGAAGGCCAAAGTTGTAGAGACCCAATTGTTCGGTATGAGAAAGTACTTCCAACTGCATAACTATTCTTCACATGCAAAAGGGAGAATTGCTATATATTAGTTAAAAGGAAAGGCACCAATATGGTGGGATCGATATGTGCAAGTGCAACACATTGATGAGAAGAAAGCGACTCAGAGAGATTTCAAGAGCTATTTCCAAAATAAGTACTTAAACTAGTGGTACTATGACAGGGAAATGAAGGATTTCTTCGAACTCAAGCTTGGGAGCATGACAATTGACAAGTACAAAAGAAGATTTTTAGAAATTTTGAATTATGTGCCTTTTATCAAGGATGGACAAGTGAAGATTCAAAAATATTTGAGTGGGTTTTCCTCATTTATCAATTAAAGGATATAGAATGATGACCCTAAAACGTTGGAATATACCATAAGTCACGCTAAGTGTCTTTATGATTAGCAAAGGGGAAGATAGAATCTCCAAAAGGATTGGGAAGACATGATGAAAAGTAAGGTGGAACAAAGGAAGAAGGGAGTTAGGCCACTGTTTTTAAGAAATATTGCACAATTATAGAAGACTCTTCAGGAGGCCAAAATGTCGGAAAGAGTGGGACAAAATTCATGGAAACAACTTATGCAGTGTTGGGGTTGTGGAAAAAATCATATGCGCAGAGATTTCCCTCAAACAAGTGATAAAGTGAGGAATGCACACAATGTACAAAAGCTATGACAATGGAGGACATGGGTAGAAATGTGCCCAAGTATTTATGTCGCACTGGATAACAAGCAGGCTGAGTTCCAGTCGCACATGATCAAGGTGGAAGGTAAGATTAATGACCAACCCATTGCTATTTTAATAGACTCAATAGATATTCATAGTTATATACATCCTAAAATGGTGGAAATATTCCATTTGTCAAGAATCAAGCTTGGGAAGTCTTGGTTGGTGCAGTTAGCTACATGAGAAAAAAGGAAAATCAAGGAGATGGTTAAGGCATGTCCATTCAAGATGAATGGACTGCACATAAAAGATGATTTGAATATTATACCTTTGGGCTCGTAGGATTGCCTCATTGATATGGATTGGTCAGATGAGTATCATGATGTCTTGGATTGTTACAATAAGGCATTCAATTTCCTGTATGAGCAAGGAAAATTAAGATTAGTTCAAGGAATTTCAAGAGTTGTGACTACCAGATAAGTTTTGTCTTTACAGTTGTAGAAAAGTTACAGAAACGGGTGTCAAGTATTTGCACCGCACATGGAAGAGGCACCTAAGGATAAAGTGACAAGTTTGTAAGACCATGTAGTACTGAAAGAGTATGAGTATACTTTTAAATAGATACCGCGATTTCCTCTGAAAAGAGATATTGATTTCTCTATAAATATAATTCCAGGAGAAACACATGTATCCAAGACTCCTTATAGGATGAATACGTCAGAACTGAAGGAGTTTCATATGAAAATTGAATAGCTTCCTAAGAAGGGGTATATACACCCAAGTGTGTCTCCTTGGGGTGCACCAATTTTTTCATGAAGAAGAAGGATGGTATGCTAATACTTTCTATCGACTTCATATAGTTAAACAAGGTAACAATGAAGAACAAGTATACTTTTCCTAGGATAGATGACATGTTTGATTAGATGAGAGGGACAAGGATATTTTCAAAGGTAGATCTCATATTTGGAAATCATTAGGTGAGAATAAAAATGGAGGACATCAGTAAGACTTCCTTCAGAACAAGGTATGGTCATTACCAGTTTACAGTGGTGCCTTTTGGGATGTTAAATGCACGAGTTGTATTCATGTGTTTGATGAATGGAGTTTTCATAGATTATTTAGATAAGTTTGTCATTATAGTTTTGGATGACATTGTTATTTACTCAAAGTATAAGGAAGAGCATGAGCATCACTTGAGGATGGTGTTGCAGGTGTTGAGGGAACATCATCTTTATGTAAACATAAGAAAGTGTCCATCTTATCAATGAAAAATTCATTATTTGGGTCATATTATTATAGATGAATGGATAGCTATGGACCCAGTGAAGATAAATCCCATTGAATAATGTCCAACACCAGGAAATGTTGCAGAAGTGAGATCCTTTATGGGAATGATAGGGTACTAGAAAAGGTTTATTGAAGGATTCTCATATATTATGCATCCAATCACATCCCTATAGAATAAAGGTGCATGATTTGAATGGACTCCACATTACGCAAGGAGTTTCCAACACTTCAATAATTTGTTAACAAGTGCGCCTATTTTAAGAATTGTTGATCCATATGCAGACTTCATTGTGTGCACAAATGTGTGCAAGGAAGAAATCGATGGAGTCCTGAGTTAGAATGAACATGTGGTATGCTATGAATCAAGGAAATTGAAAGAGTGTGAAAGTATTTATGCTATGAAAGATATAGTGCATGCCTTGAAGATGTGGTGACATTATCTCATGGGAGAGATATTTGGGATGAGAACACACCATTGTGGTATGAAGTATTTGTTTGGACAATTAAGTTTGAATTCCATACAAAGAAGGTGGTTAGATTTCCTCAGTGAGTATGACTTTGACATAAATCATGTCAGAGGAAAACAGATCAAGGTGTATGATGCACTTAGTAGAAGGATGCATGAAATGTATGTTATAGACATTAGCATGTACCAACTAGATTTTTGCGACAAAAAATTGGAAGTTTCCAAATCAGATCTATGTTATATGGAGATAAGTGTGACTTTACAACAAGTTATGCCGCAACCAAATTTTGAAGGTTATGAGTTAAGAGGGGATGTGATCCTTGTGTATAGATGCAGAGTCTATGTTCCAAATGATCAAGAGTTAATGAACCTAATTTTGTCAAAGATGCATAAGGTTCCTTATGCTAGACATCCAGGATACCAAAAGAAAATTGTTGTAGTCAAGAAACAATACTTTTGGATAGGTATGAAAAAGGAAGTTGTTGATTTTATTGTGAGATATATTGAATGTCACAAGGTCAAGGTTGAACATAGACATCTAGCTGGATTGATGCAACATTTTCCTATTCCTTAGTGGAAGTGGGAATTTGTGACCATGGACTTCATAACAAAGTTGTCTACGACTGCTAAAAAACATGATTCCATTATGGTGGTGGTGGAAAAGCTTAATAAATCTTCCAATTTTATTCTAGTGAAGACAACCTACAAGGAAAATGACATTGTTGAGATATACATGCATGCGGTTGCTAAGTTGCATGGTGGTACCTAAGTCAATTCTATTTGATACATATTCCAAGTTCGCCTAGAACTTTTGGAAAGGGTTATTCAAGGGATTTGGGACAAGTATGAATTTCAACACAATATATAATCATGAGTCAGATGGTCAAACAGAGAGGTTAAATTGGGTTATTAAAGACATGATGAGAATGTATGTGATAGATAATCCATCGAAATGGAGATACTACCTTCATTTGGTAGAATTTTCTTACAACAATGGGTATCTTGCATATTTAAAGATGATCCCATTTAAGGCACTTTATGGTAGACAATGAAACACGCATGTAAGTTGGGATAACCCAACAGACCACATAGTAGTAGGGACAGATTTACTCTAGGAAATGGAGGACCAGGTGGTAAAGACAAAAAATAATTTAAAGGATGCCCAAGGCAAGAATACAATTTTCATAGATAAACGGAGAACCCAGAGGGAATTTTACGTGGGTAATCATTTATTTCTGAAAGTGAAGGCCATACACAGTTCCTTGAAGTTGGGAAAGTGTTCTAAATTAGCAACACGCTATTGTGGGACATTTGAAATGCTTGAAAGGATTGTTCATTTTTCTTATATTCTTTCATTTCCTGCATCCTTATGCATTCGTAATGTTTTCCATGTATCATTTCTTAAGAAATATGTACCTGATCCTAATCATTTCATTCCTTGGAATGTGATTCAGGTGGATCCATAAGGTGGATTCCAAGTGCAATTAGTTTTCATATTGAATCCAAAAGTCGAGTAGCTTCATAATCGATTCACGAAGTTGTTAAACATATAATGGATCTAGTAC
This sequence comes from Picea engelmannii, assembly GCA_009831015.1. Classification (NCBI taxonomy): domain Eukaryota; kingdom Viridiplantae; phylum Streptophyta; class Pinopsida; order Pinales; family Pinaceae; genus Picea; species Picea engelmannii. Next base: position 887,554 of record ML776761.1, on the reverse strand, counting down.
AGTCCTAAGGATGCAACCTGGGAGAGAGAAGATGCTATGTGAGCAGAGTATCCTCATCTTTTTGAAGAGTTTTGAAATTTTTTATGTACATGTGTATATAATGCACCGAGGACAGTGCATAAATAAGGGGGAGGGAATTGTGGTGTCCCTGATCCAAGACCCTTTTTAATTGTACATTAGTTCATGAGTCGATTTCCACTGAGCATAAATGTAATGTACACTTAGGCTGGTTAGACATGGGCATATATTTTTGGTGTGGCGCACATTAGAGTAGGGTGTAGAGATGTGTTAACAAAGATAGGGTGCACACATTTTGTGTGTCACACGCACCTGGGAAATTGCACATATTGCACTATGTAACATGCACTTGGGTTAATGCATGAGAATGAATGTTTATGTTTTAAGGATGGAGCACCTGTGTGAATATGAGGCTGGTGAGATTGGACGCAGATAGGACAACATGCATATCCATGTAAATATAATCATGAATATTAATACAATATTACATTGTTGTGCACTAAATGACTCAGATGAGAAGAGATGGGGGGGCCTACTCCACTGAAAAAGGGAAAAGGGGGCGTGTCATAAGTACTGGGAAATATTTAATAATATTTCTAGGAAAAGTGTAAATGTCATATATATTATTTTATCCTAAGTTCCCAAGGATAGGGAACGAGTCACCAGGTGGCTTAAAGTTACTTTTGAAGGTGACAATTGTCAGGTGGAAGGCATGCAATATATATTGATAGCCTTAGTGTATTTCAAGAATTATTATTATTATCTTATTATTCATGTTGCAGGATCTCGTCAGCAAAAGGGTGTCATACTATATGGAAAATATGACTATTTCCTTATTTGCCCATAGAAGGTTGTAGGGAGTAGTGGGGTTGTATCTATAGGTTCATTTTCAAAGATTTGGGTGACAGATTATGAGTAGTCTCTCTAGGTGAGAGATTGGTTGTTTTGGAGTGGTTCTTAGACCCATGGGCATACTCTCTAGGCGAGAGTTTTGATGAGTGTTTTTCCCTGGTGTGTTGAGCTTTAGTTGCAGGGCTCAGAGACATGTTGTACGACTAGTTGTTGGTAACCCTGGGAAGGGAAATGGGCCCACCGAAGGACTAGAAAGTAGAGAAGGGGCACAGTTACTTGGGTGTGACAAGTGCATGGGGAATAAGAGACTATGGGCTATATGCAACTTGAGCACTTAGGACTGGGAAATTATGTTGAGTTTTAGACCATAGCCTGTCGCTAGGAACCCTTTTTGTTAGTGGAGTTGAGCCCCAACTCGGGGGTGACATGTTGTTGAAAGATTATGGGAAAAAACTTCTATGGTTGGGAGGAACATGTTGGTGAAGGCTGCAATTGGTGACTTTCATTTAAGATAAGTATTCCTTATGTACTTTTCTTGTTTCATGCGTGCATATTCATCTATGTTTTATATGGGTTAATTCTTGTATGTTGTAGAATTTATGTATTTGTTTTTACCATGTTTAAATTTGGTTTGCACATATATGTATGGTGCTTATATCTTGTATTTATATTCATGCATGTATATGAAAAATGTGGATATTCTTTCTTGGTAAGTTGACTTTGTGATTTTGGTTATGAGTTATCAAGAAGAGGATTGAGTGGTCAGTTGCGTAGGATCGTAACTGGTATGATCCAAGAGGTTGGAACTCATGTAAGTGTGTAGTTAAGGAATTAGACCTTGTTCACAGTAATAAGAGAAGTGGTGCATGTCTCCCAAGTGGTTCTATGAAAATTTACACTTCGAGGTCAATATGTTAGTGTGCACAATTGTTTGATTTAATTTTGTTGCATAAGATAATTTTGTTAAACGAGTATGTTGCTTCCGCTATTATAATTTGTGTGGTGTGACTCAATTGGGATGAGCATGTACCTCAATTGATCTTGCATAGAATTGTGTGTAAATTAGTAACTACATAGTGAAATTTTAGAATAGCATGACCTAGTAATATGTTGGGGGTTAGCGCTAGAAGATGCTCTTTGACAGTTGGGATGGCATGCGCAGAACATCTTAGTTATTGCAATGGTTTTTTTAGTTTGATAGGTGGATCAAACATGTTGAAAAGATAATATCTGGTAAAAATTCTCCAAACATATACTCAAATGATCAACAACACTTCATATAGTTCTGCACATTCACATTGAAGGCTAGATAAATAATGGATAGTAAGATTTGGAGGAACAAGGAACATATATGAATGCATAAGTTTCACAATATGGTAACTCATACATTCACAAAGAAGATATTCTGATCCAAAATCATATTTTAAATATGAATCAAATACTTGAATACTACTTAGAAGAAACAATAAATTAACAGTAAACTCATCACTGTAATCGAAGATGAATCTTTGGGAAAATCAACGCATTGTAGAAATTTTCATTGCATTCAAATAAGACATAAAAAAATATACATAAATGCACAATCTAACGATGAAGATGTATGAGTACTTAAGTATGAAATGTTTCATACAATTAAACTCGTCCCTCAGTTCTAATTCTTTCAACATCTTCTAATCAAACTCTAAGTTCCTTCAAAAAGGAAGATCCCTCTCATCTTTCACAATTCTTGCTTAAATATAAATTAAAATGATTGACTGTGAGTAACTAGTTCAAACTAAGATAGAAAAAAAAAGGGATCTAATCCAACTCATGATGGAAGAAACTCATGACAATTTATTGTATCTTTCCATTCCATGATTAAGTTAACTTATATATTAAAAATTAAATGTCATTAATGACATGTGCACATTTAAAAAATAACCAAATATCCATTACCCACACATAGTACTATTATATCAACTGTACAACTATTACAACTCTACACCACCACTTTAATCAATTATCCATCTCTAGTAATTTTAAATCCTTTTTGTTAACTTTCAAATTCGTGATTTGCCCTCCGGGTTTCAAGTAAGTAGAACTAGATAGTCTGGTTTTCAAAAAAAGGACAAGGATGCATACCTAGATAGTTTGAATTTCAAAATAATTGAATGGAGTAGTGTAAAAATTTGTTTTGATAGAAATGAAAAAATAGATTTTGTTACTTTTTCAACTCAGTGTTATAAAAAAAAATTCATTAAAATTAAAAACATTCAGAAGTCTTTAAAATAAAAAACATTAAATGTTTGACCAAATCCAAATCTATATTTCAAAATTAAATGTGTTAGAAAAGTCTAGTCATTGTCTTTTGTGCTATAAAGTTATTTGTATGATAAAGTTGACTATTCCTTCCACTGCATATATAAGGTTTGGATCATTTGCAAATTTAATATATCTTAGGGAAAGCATGATAAAGTTGACTATTCCTTCCAATGCATATATAGGGTTGGGATCCTTTGAAAATTTAATATAGCTTAGGAAAAAAATTGTGTATGATAGGCTCAATCATGCGAGAAGGCCATAGGAGAGTATGTTTGTATGAGGTGTGTTGGCCATTGCTAATGGACATGTTTTTACATTAACAACATTTTTTGATAATACAAGTGTCATGTGTAGCTCTATGTGCCCTAGCATGGCCATTATAAAGCATTATGATTATATTGCTATCCATTCACTTGAGGTTTTTTTATGCTCTAAAAATAATTGTTGTACGAGGAGGAAGTGATGGCAATGCCACTACTAGATGAATAGTTTGTTGTTTGTGATAGCGTCACATGACACTCTCTTAGGGTATTCAACAGGTAGGATTCCACCAAAGTGTGTAATAACTGCCTCGGTTAAGGAAGTCTCAAAACATTGTTGCTTGAATTATACAACAACTCATAGCTTAATTAAAATATATATTTTTAGTACACAATTAAGGAAGATAATCACCTCACTTATTTGTGGGTAGTATCATTTTTATTTGTAGCAATATCCTTGTTACATGTGATATGAAAGGTATACAATTTTCCATGTGGATGAAGTCATACAATTGTATTGTGTGGTGTAATTTGACCTCCTAGGCCTTCCCCTATGGTTTTAGGAATTTTTGGAGCATATATCTACTCCTATTGGAGAATTAATCTATCATATTTTTATTCTTCGATAAGTTCTAAGTTGTTATTGGAATGATGTTGAGGCACCCCACGAGCTAAGAATCGAGATGAATCTTAAAGTTATATTTGCAGTAAAGTAATTGTGCAATATTTGGGAAGTTTTTCCCTCTCTCCTCGAAATTATAGGACCTCAAGAAATATTATCTCATATGACAAATTCTCTCAACTCTTAGAGGCATATGTCTAAGAGTGTTTCAAAAAATCAAATTTTAAAAGGAATGAAGTGGTGAATTATAAGAAAAACATTATAAACTTGTTGATTAAGGTTGGTTGTCATTGATGTCAATCCTTGAAGAAAGTGCGGTAGTGCATTTTGGTAGCACAAAGGTTTGGGTAATAGAACCAAGGTTGTTTCATGTATAATGGTAGGTGTTTTAATATATTTGAAGGTAATAATATCCTATATGGATAGTACATGTCATGTCATTTCTGGTGCTATGTGGAATGTCACATAACTCCTCACAGTTTGAGAGTTATGACTTTACGAAGTTGGAGGACCCTCATATGTTGGCTTGAAGCCCCAAAAGGTAAACAAAGTCAAAGATCTTGCAAAGAATAAATTATTATTTAAATGATAAAGTAAAGTGACAAAGTCGAGAAGGATTATTTAAATAATAAAGTGAAGTGACAAAATCAAAGAAGATTATTTAAATGATAAAGTGAGGTGACAAAGTCAAGGAGGAATATTTAAATGATAAAGTAATGGAGAAATTTCTAATTATGGAAAGTGGTTAACCCTAAAAATGAGGAAAATAGGTTAATTGACCTAGAAATGGGCAAGTGACTTAGAAATAGGTTAAGTGACCTAGAAATGGGTTAAGTGACCTAGAAGATGGAGAGTATCAATAAGAGGCAAGGATCTCTCATTTTAAATCACACTTGAGAATATTGAATATATATAGGTGACTGAGGTAACCAAAGGATATATAAGCTGAATTTCAAAGGGAAGGTGAAGAAAAGACGACAGAAATTCAAGGGAGGATAAATTCTTTTGATGTTTCTTCCTAAGGTATGTTAGTTACAGGTCATCTCACCATTTTTGCAATAATTTTTTTTATAGAATGATTCATACCTTGATATTGATAGGTCATTGAGAAAACATATCCAATTATTTTTGGTAAAAAAATCATCTTGTGGGTTGTTGTATTTTTGGAGTTACACTCCGTGGAAAATAGGGTTTGTGGCAAGTCCTGAAACTAGTCTAAAACAAATCTTTCGGGTAAAAACGTCATAACTTATTCATAACATATCCAGATTTAGTAAGAAAAAATGTGTTGATTATAGTACAATCTTTAGTATGTTGTGTAACATTTTCAGATCGATTCATCAAATATTCTATGCAGCTCACACTCTACAAGGTCTCTCTCTAGAATAAGACAAAATTCAACAAGGTATGCCATTTTTGCTATAACTCCTTTTATGAGAGGTTCCAAGTAGTGAATCCTAGAGGAATTGCATAAAACACACTGAAGAACATTGTAGATCAGTTTCATATCTTTATTCATTACAGGTACATAGTTATGATTATTTCAAGTTAGGGTTGTTGACTAATCCAAAACTAGTCATGTGAGACTAAAGAAAAGTTTGATGAAAATGCTAGTCTCTTGTTGTTAAAGTTAAGGAATGTTTGCAGGTATGTGATCATATACACCAGGTCTATTACAGAGTTACAAATCATATTTAGATGATTATATTGATAATGGATTTTGGTTGAGGTACATGTTGGGTACATGGTTGAGACAAGTAGTTGATGAGTTGGCACATACATGAGGTGTATAGTTGATGATGTTGGTACATATTGATGAGTCATAGTTTATGATTAGTTGACAGATGATTGGTACATACTTGGTACATGGCTGGATGCACTTGTTTATGGTACAGGTTGATTACAGGTTGTTTGGTACAGGTTGGTGCATGGTTGATGCACTTATTTATGGTACAGGTTAATTACATGTTGAGGTATAGGTTGATGCATGGTTGATGTGTGGTTCAAGTTTATTGGTACATGCTTACAATAGTATATCTCATAGTGATAGTGTGAAAGTGGTTCCATCATTCTACTTCTACTTTAGGGAAGTTGGACGAGGCAAGGACATGTGGTTGTAGCCGGAGAACATAGGGGGTTGTAGCCTCCTTCTGGTTGTGGCCAGAGAATAGGGGAGTTGGAGCATCCTTTAGGTTGTAGCATGGGAAAAAAGGTGTTTGGAGCCTCCTTCCAGTTGCAGTTGGAAAACAAAGGAAGTTGGTGCTTCCAATGAATGTAATTCTTCAAGACATATAAGAAAAAAACATTTTGTGGTTTTCTCCCACTTTGGGTTTCCACGTAAAACACTGGTGTACTTTGTATGTGTATGATTATTCATTTGTTCATTTCTTATTTACTCTGCAGTTATTGGATGATAATGCTACATTGATATAACACTTGGATTATATGGTTAAAAATGATTAAATTGCTCTATTACTTATTCACCCCCCCTCTCAGTAATCCAACAATTGGTATCAGAGCAGGTTCCTTTAGAAATAAGTTTAACCACTGAAATGTAGATCATGGAGAGCAACAACTTATATAAAAATGGAATACCAAAGTTCAATGGAAATAAGTATGAATTTTGGAGCATAAGGATGATAACATATATAAAGGCACAGGGATTTGAAATTTGACAATCAATTGTAGATGGATACACAACACCAACAATTCGGCCAACAAATGACAAAGTAGTGAAACTCGGTCATAATAATTCCAAATCCAAAAATGCACTTCTGAATGGTCTTAGTGAAACAATATTCATCAAAGTTTCACATTGTAAATCCGCTAAAGATATTTGGGACAAACATCAAAATATTTATGAAGGAGATTCAAAAGTCAAAGCAACAAAGCTTGAAACTTACAGAGGTTAGTTCGAACAACTTAAGATGAAGGAAGATGAGAATATTACAGCTTACTTTTTACCAGTTGATGAAACAATAAATGCAATCATAGGATTGACAGAATAAATCAAAGAATCTGTAATTTTTCAAAAAGTACTAAGATCTTTTCCTATGAGATTTGACCCTAAGATATGAACACTAGAAGAAAGATCAGATCTAACTCAATAAGCATGTAAGAATTACATGGAATCTTCACAGCATATGAAATGAGAACTGAACAGGAAAATCCAGATATAAAAGAAGCACCTTCAAAGAATCCAAAAAGTCAAAGAAAAAGGGAAGAAAAAAAGAAGAGCATAGCAGCATCAGTGACGTCTCAGAAGATTATGAAGAAGTGGCCAACTCTGTCAAAAGACTGAACAATGGAACCGACGATAAGTATAGAGGTAAACTTACTTTAATTTGTTTTAATTGTGATGGTATTGGTCATTTTGCTAGCAAATGTCCTTATAAGAAAAAGAGAAATGATGAAGGTTACTAAAAAGGCAGAGAAACATATAAATGAAAAAGAATCACAAAGGAAGTTTTCAAGAAAATATTATGCACCAACGAAGACATCTCATCATCAAATGGAGATGAAGTCAGTGACAGTGAGACAGAAAGAGTTCTATTCATGGTAGTGTTGACGAGCGAAATTGACCGTCCGTCAATTGGGAGAGTGGATCTAGTGCGGGGTTGTCTAATAACCCAAGTTGTTTGGGATAACCCACCCTGACGGGTTTAGCGGCTCCGTTAGCCGATCTAAGTCCTAAAAAAACAAACAAAAGAAAACTACTCTAAATTAACTAATCTAACTAAAAACAACTATTAAAACAAACTAAAACAAATCTAACTATTCTATATACAATCTACTATCTAATACTAATCTAACTCTAAGAAATTAAATATCTAACTACTAACAGAAATAAATCTTATTCACAAAATGTACAATATTTACAATTTACAGATTTGAATGAAATCCTGAAAAACTCATTTGTATTATGTCCTAAGACAGTGAGAGCTATTGTTTTTTGATTTTATAATTTTATGAAAAGAAATAAAACCAAAACTAACTAAACTAAACAACTAAAATACTAATTCTAACTACAAATCTAAACTAAACTAAACTACTTAAATTATACTAACAAATAAACTATCAAATACTAAAAAACAAACTGACATGGAGAAATGCTCCAGGTTTGTCATGTGTGTAATGATTGTCTTAGCTGATCGGAGGGAGGAAACCCGCACCGAATTATCCAGGAGATTCTCGTAAACAAAAAGCTGCAGTGCTCTTCAAATATGATTACAAGACAAACAAGACATAAAAAATACAAAAATCTTATGATTTATAAATCTTCACAATTAGATAAACCTGTATGCAAAGATCTATACGAAATGATTCAATTAACGAAGAAGAGAAATCTGTGATTCGTTAATTAAAACCAAGTAATTGTTGTACTTTTAAATAATGAAAGAGATCAGATATGGATAACACATTAATCAAATCATATCCTCCTGCAATAGATTATGATAGCTAAAGCAATCTATAATCAACTGCAAATTGATATGCATAAACTTGAAACAAAAGTTTGATATATTGAAAGCAAAAGCTGTAACAAAACATCAACTTTCGTCTTAGTTTGTATCATAAATACATAGCCTGGTTCTCCCACAAGTGAGGATGATTTGTTTACAAAAAATAAGAAGTATTTAAATACCTTCCACAGGGTAAAACATCCCTGTGGAAGTTATCAAAACTGTTTACATAAATCTGGGAAAATATCCCAAGTTTGACTAAACTAACCACTTAAAATAAAAACTATATCACATAAATATCTCCTAGACTGCCACAGCATGCCCAATGTAATTCGAATGTACCTGAAAGAGGTAAAAAATGGACAAGTTAAGAGGATATTTTGCTGATGAAATTGATAAAACTCTAATCTTAAAGACTAGCTACAGAATCTTGCAATTCTGTAGTTGGTCTAAATCCAACACAGAATCATATTAAACCAATTAAAAACTTAATTAGTTAAATTCACACTATTAAACAAATATCGAATTATTCAAATCAAAATTGTTATACTAATTTAAAAGAAAACAAGACTAAGATCAATCAAATGAATACAGAGATGCATATACTATGTTCCATATGTTATCACCAATTCGGGTATACAGAATCACATTGGATAACCGACAGTAATGAAATTGATTCATAACCAATTGAAATCACAAATAGTTGCTTCAGCTATCCACAAAATTACTTCGAATCCATACCAAATTAACATGATCATTTTCTCAAATTGATCGCACTATATTAAACATAGCAAACGATCCATGCTATTAACGAATCAAATCAAAACTGGTATGTAAATTTTCACAAACGAAATCATAATGGAATCAATTGGTTGATAATAGGGTCCGAAGGACTTGTTCAATCGTTTGTTATTGCTAATTGGGGCAAACAAAATCGATTGGCATTGAACGAAATCATTTCTTGAATTCATTTATTAACCGAATTTTCTCATACAAATTCGTCAGAGATAACATATGTCGATCTGAGTTAACCAACTCGTTTTGAAAATTAAAATGAACAGAGAGGCATCAAGTCTATTTTCGATACGGATCCAACTCATAAACAATCATGCTAACTCAAGATATCCAACAATCCAATCAAAACAAGAGCGAATCGAACAGTTTGAGTTTGACATAGTCGTTGTGAATCAAAACAGTTCCATGATTTGGGCACAGAGATCTTTTTCACAGGTCAGATATAATCCAAATCCAAATGAAAATGTTAACAAAACATAATTGTTTTTCCAATTTAATAGACTACATCACATTTATCAAGCCAATTCAATCCTATGAAATCGTGTCAACAATCAAATCTCAAAAACTAAATTAGAGCCGTTGATATCCAATAACAACAACATCATGCTAAATCAAAATAGAACCGTGTCCTAATTTTAGCATAAAAACCTCTTGTTCAGGTTGAATACAAACAAAATCCAAGCGAAAGCAAACACCATTGATTTCGTTAACTCAAACCAACAGACAAACGAATCAAAACCAGTGAAAACCAATTAATTGCTAAACTGGGCACGATCAAATTGTGTAACCAAATCATAACTTGATTTAATTTTAGTAAAATGAAAACAATGTATAGGATCCACAAAACTATGACAGAGACATTTTGAACAATGGACAGAGCTATTTGAAAACCAAACTCAATTCATTATATTAATCCAAACAATTCACAAAACAAAATTGATATCGAAATTCATACCTGGATGATGAACAGACAACTTGGTCATAACAGTTTGGAATTGACGAAGGATGTAGCTGATTCAAAATTCCTAAATACGATGGAACCAATGGTTTTCTGATTCTTATCATTTGCTTGAAGCTTATCCCTTTCAGTTGTCAATACTGCAACTTGGTTTTGCAATGATTTGATTTTGGACTGTAATAAGGGGACATCAGTATAGTAGCATTCCAACCACACATTACATTGGTCACATGACGACTGTCCGGGCTTCGAAAGTGCAGGTGAGGGTTTGTTTAAATTGTTGAGGGTTTTGTTAGGTAACTTGATCCCTGGGTAACTAGGATTGTTCCTTAAGCACGAGGGAAAATTAGAAACGAAGTCATAGGGTGGCTCGGAGCACAGACCTTGGGAGTAAGGGTACTCACTAGCTAGGAAGCGTTCGATGTCAGAGTCTGAGTCTTCACTGAGGACTATGGGCTTTTGATCAATACTTGGTTTAGGTTTATTCCGAGCCAGTCTCGATATAAGTCGAGCATTCTTTTTACCTTTTCCGTCGACAGTAGGGTTACCTTTAACCTTTTTACTCACAGGATTTTTTATAGCCTCAACCTTGTCTGCTAAGACGTCGGGTAGGTCGATATCAGAGTTGACCAAGGGTTTGGGAGAGGGAAATAGGACATGGAAAGGCATAGGTGGCCCGACCTTAGTTTCATTAACCATAGGCTTGTCAATTTGGATAGGCTCTGTATCAGCAAAACCATTTTGAGAGACAAAATCTTGCCAACTATCACCGTGGAGGTTTAAATAATGAACAACGATGAGTCTGATCAGGCCATGGTGAAACAAGCTACTGTCGGCCTTCTCTCGTTTAAACCTCTTAGCCATTTTATAAAGACTACGCTGGAAATAAAATGGCATATTCAATGGATAACCCATGAAATTCATTAACATTCGAAGGTGATAAAGAAAAACCAGTCCATACCGACCCTCACAGGTCACGAATTGTTTAACCACCATAAAAAGATCATGCCACCTTGGTTTAAGCGTGGAAATGGGCATACCTCTGTCACAAGATGTGACCTTCCACGATAGGAACAATAAAGGCCATGGCACCTCCTCAACTTTAGAGTTTTTAAACCATCGTTGGCCCATGGTTGCTAATCCTGTGGTAGAGCTGATGAACTCTTCACTGATTTCAAGATGAATGTCACCTATCTTGGCCCTACACCCATCAAAATTCAAGGCGAACTGTTGTGCAACAAATAGATTAAAACCCTCAAACCTCTGTACAAACATGAGCCAACCATTATCCTCTAAGTCTTTCCAGGCATTATCGAACAGTAGGAGGGCTTGGCTACCATTTGGCTCAATTCACACCACCGGTGCCATGGAGAAGAGCAGATGGTAAATGATGTGAACGAGCCAGGGTTTGAATGCAGCACACACAGGAGAAAAATGCTCGAAGGCTTACCCGATGCTAGCAGAGGTGAAACAGGGATAAGGGGAGGCATTAATGACATCGTGCGAAGGTGGTGGAGCTATTTTCTGCCATGCAGAATAGTCATTACCATGGTACAACCGCCTACGCTTTCAACTATTCAAATCAAACACAAATTTGTTACAACTATGCCATTTCAATCAATCAATTGAAACCTTTGGTAAGTGGATAAACCATTCGCGCGATCAAAAGTTATGCCATAGTTTAAAAACCAAACACACAAATCAAAATCAATACCAAGTGTTGTATGAAACGATTCACACCAAGGGTTTAAACCATAATACCAATGCTTTCATGAAGCCAATGTGCCAAATAAATTGATCAAATAACATGTAAATCCAATCACCAATGTATCACAAACTCAATCACTTATGAAATGAAACTACATAATCAATCAAAGAGTGTTCAAATGAGTACAGATCCAAGGGTTTTGCCAACTGTATAATGATAAATAAAATGTAAACGCAATGGGCATATCGACAAGAATGATAACGACAATTCAATTATGATTTTAATGCGACTTCGGAAGACCAAGTTTTCACACTTACAGTCGTGAAAACAAGAACAAAGGTAACTGTGTAAATAGCGCAAAAATAAAAGTGTCGTTTATTTGAGAATTGTGACGAAAAATTAAGGTTTGCAAAACACTGGTGTAAGACAGTAGAAAAAGGTGAATTGGCTTCCAACAATGGCGACACACTGGTAGAAGCAGTTATCTCTGCCGAAAGAACAAATTCAGATTAGGAAAGAAAAGATAATTCCAACTCGAAAACAACAACCAGAAAATCGTATAAACATCACCATTATCCAACTATTCCAGCAGTGTTTTAAAAGATGAAAATTGATAACAGTCTTAAGACCAACGAGTCACGATATTAAAGATAAAATCTCCAATACTGTTGACAGAGCCACTGCTGCCAGCAGGCATCCATAGCCTCGACAGGGTTGCCATTTAACCCACTCTGACATCTGTATCCTGCCAAGAAGTTCTAGATCAAAATAAAGGACATTAAGAGGTTTCTGATTTGAAAATTTTCATATACCCGATATTTCTTCGCTGCTAGTGGGCCTGTTCAGTACCCCAACGAAGTTCTCTTGGCGTCATGCATGCATTTACCCACTGCCAGCAGACCTGTTCAGCATCCCGGCGAGTTTACAAGCACTTCCCACATCTCTATTAATAATTTATTTTGTTTTTCTTTTTCAAAGACATCTAGTTGAGCGGGGTGACGCTGAAAATCATGATATTTTAACATATTTTTTTCAGACCTCAGCAGAATGTTTTAGAATTGTCCTTTATTACGATCCAGAGTTGTTTCAAAAAACAACTTCCTAGGGCAGGGAGACATCTTCTGAGTCATTCCCTTAAGGAATAGGGACAACGTAAAAAGACAATAGATGATCATGACAATATTTACTCAGAGATCGAAATCAGTCAACTTCTTTCAAACAACAGACTTTTTACCAATCACAGATATAAATTTCAGAAATATACCATTGATGTTTATACAATTTTCTTAGCAGTTATTTCAGAGAAAGAATTTTCCGTTTTCTTTGTCTGACCAGTTCATAATGCAGGTATGAGTATTTCAACAACAAAAACTGGTAAGCATAAGGGAAAAATCAAAACACACCAGCGAAGAAAGATTTGAAAGCAAAGAAATCCACACACAAAAAATATGTACAGAAGGTGCATCTGAAAACCTCATGCAACAAATCCCTGAAAGAAAGTAGAAAAATCTTGTTTGATGGGAAAACAGTCCTACCCATGGTACCTTGGGTTAGGGTTGATTCAGATTTACTTATCTCTTTACTTTCCATTTAAGATTTTCATGACGATACCGTGTTTTTGAAAATAAATGTTCAACTAAAAGCAAAGAGAAAAAGATCAAGGGGACTTCCCTAACAACAATTGCATTATGGTTCTCGTGGTGTGCCCACTTGCGTTCATCACTGCATTATTACAAAGAGAAATAGTGGGAAATAGAACTACAAGAAAACCTATTCCGAAACCTACCCTAACTATTGAACAAATCAGGATACTATGTGAAGTCATGCTTCCAATGTAGCCATCGAAGTGATTCCAATCCTGCAATGGAAACAAGATCAAGCATTACTAATAAGAATGGTAATACATCAACAAATGACAGAAACATATCACACTTACCTTCATAATCGGCATCTAAAAACAAAGTAAGTATGATCTGACCATTCCCTTCAGTATTCTTGATGTATGAATCTTCCAGCCATTGTGCAATCTTGTCGTGATAAGGGTCATAATGGCATGGGTGAGTGCAAGTAGTTTGAAAAACTCATCAGGATTATGATGAAATGGAATGACCATCAACCAAAGCTGAAATGCCCCATCCTCCTTGCAATTCTCTAAGTGTTCATTAATTTCTCCACATGGAGGATCTAAAAGAAATATGTCACGCCTACTTCCAAGATTCTTAGGTAAAAATAAAGCAAGCACAACTTTATCTTCATTATGAAATTTCTTCATATATGAATATTCAAGCCATCCTAAGATCCTGTCACAAAAATGAGGATGCAAACCATGAATTTGATGAAACGAATATATCACTAGGAAACTCACCATATCAGGATTCATGCAATCAATTGGATCATTGGTTTGAATGTTTCCTTCAATGATATTGATCATTTCAAAATGTGAAATGTGAAGCGTAAACATTAAGATTCGAGCTAAGCAAAGAACGAATATGCAACTTAGAATGTTTGATCTCCATAAAATATAAGGCATCGTCCTTTTCAACAATAAACTATGTAAAATCATCTCGCAACATGTCCTCTTCCCATATGAGTGATGAAAGTGAACAAGAGTCAAATCCGGTTTTATCAATATTATGCTCGGAATTAATTTCACCAAAATTTAGCATATCGAAAGGATATGATTGTGTTGGAAGAGAATAGGGTGTTGTAGGTAAGATGTCAAGTCCACCAGAATCTAGGAATAGGTCAGGATATAAAGAATAAAAGGCATCAGAAATAAGCAGATGAAAAGAATCTCTTGGACTATGATACTCAACAATGGTATTCTAAAAACAATTCTCTTCACTTCCTTCAAAAATCTTACTCTGTTTTGGTGACGAATTCCTCAACATAATATGATCATCTGGATTTGCCTTTTGGGTGAAAAATAATTCAAAATTTATGTGACAAGCATCTAGTCTTTCCTGTGAACAAAGTGCATTTTGAGGATGAAGGTTTAAAGTTTATTCTTCTAGTTGTGTAACTTCTTCTCTAATCAGTTTCATAGGAGTACTAGAACATTCAAGAAGATTTTCGTTGCTTAAGTGTTCTTCAATGACTGATTTTAAATGTTGATTAGAGCATGAGTTGCAAGAATGAGGGTATTCACCTTGAGCCAGAAACGAATCATCTTCCATACTAGTCTTAGACTGAAAATACAATGATTCAAAGGAAAAACCAATTTGGTTGTCAATAAGATCCTGATCAATAGATTCTACCTTCCTAGCTTGTTCAACATTATCGGAAGAATTTTTCTCTTCTTGCGAAGAAGATTGTTCTAGCAGTTGGGTGATAGGATTTTCAATTGGTTCTTCATTCGTGATTGAACATGACTGGATGGAAGGGATGGAAGCATCATAGAAGAGATTTAATGCCAATGACATGTCATCGAGATTAATTTTATAGAGGATATGATAGATTCTCGGCAAAAAGTTTTCTGACGATGAATCACTGTTGATTAGCGAAGTATGAAATTATTCAATTAATTGATCGAAATCATAAATTTCAAAAGAATCTAGAAACTCATCTACAAATTGAAACCAATCAAAAATGTGACATGCTAGAAAGGATTCAAACCAATGTTTGATCCGACCTCTAAAAGTAAAAGCGAACAATTTTCATAAAACTCCTAAATCTGAGATGTCATGTTTGATGCACTTGCATCAAAACTTGTTAAGATGGTCTTTAGCAGATATATTGCCTTCACCATCAAAGGTGAGTTTGGAAAAGCGTGAGACTGTCTCGTTGGGAACATCGGGTAATGAGAAGTTGAAAGCATGTTCCGACACAGTGATTTGGGGAGCCATGGGGAAATTGAATATATTTAAAATAAAATCTCCTACAAGGCCAGCTTGTCAGTCGTCCCTCCTTCTAGCGCCATTTGTTGACGAGCAAAATTGACCATTCGTCAACTGGGAGAGTGGATCCGGTTCGGGGTTGTCTAATAACCCAAGCCGTTTGAGATAACCCACCCTGACGGGTTTAGCGGCTCCGTTAGCCGATCTAAGTCCTAAAAAACAAAACAAAACAAAACTACTCTAAATTAACTAATCTAACTAAAAACAACTATTAAAACAAACTAAAACAAATCTAACTATTCTATATACAATCTATTATCTAATACTAAGCTAACTCTAAGAAATTAAATATCTAACTACTAACAGAAATACATCTTATTCACAAAATGTACAATATTTACAATTTATAGATTTGAATGAAAACCTGAAAAACTCATTTGTATTCTGTCCTAAGACAGCGAGAGCTATTGTTTTTTGATTTTATAATTTTATGAAAAGAAATAAAACAAAAACTAACTAAACTAAACAACTAAAATACTAATTCTAACTACAAATCTAAACTAAACTAAACTACTTAAATTATACTAACAAATAAACTATCAAATACTAAAAAACAAACTGACCTGGAGAAACGCTCCAGGTTTGTCCTGTGTGTAATGATTGTCTTAGCTGATCGTAGGGAGGAAACCCGCACCGAATTATCCAGGAGCTTCTCGTAAACAAAAAGCTTCAGTGCTCTTCAAATATGATTACAGGACAAGCAAGACATAAAAACTACAACAATCTAATGATTTATAAATCTTCACAGTTAGATAAACCTGTATGCAAAGATCTATACGAAATGATTCAATTAACGAAGAAGAGAAATATGTGATTCGTTAATTAAAACCAAGTAATTGTTGTACTTTTAAATAATGAAAGAGATCAGATATGGATAACACATTAATCAAATCATATCCTCCTGCAATAGATTATGATAGCTAAAGTAGTCTATAATCAACTGCAAAGTGATATGCATAAACTTGAAACAAAAGTTTGATATATTGAAAGCGAAAGCTGTAACAAAACATCAACTTTCGTCTCAGTCTGTATCAGAAATCCATAGTTTGGTTCTCCCACAAGTGTGGATGATTTGTTTACAAAAAATAAGAAGTATTTAAAGACCTTCCACAGGGTAAAACATCCCTGTGGAAGTTATCAAAATTGTTTACATAAATCTGGGAAAATATCCCAAGTTTGACTAAACTAACCACCTAAAATAAAAACTATATCACATAAATATCTCCTAGACTGCCACAACATGCCCAATGCAATTCGAATGTACCTGAAAGAGGTCAAAAATGGACAAGTTAAGAGGATATTTTGCTGATGAAATTGATAAAAATCTAATCTTAAAGACTAGCTACAAAATCTTGCGATTCTGTAGCTGGTCTAAATCCAACACAGAATCATATTAAACCAATTAAAAACTTAATTAATTAAATTCACACTATTAAACAAATATCAAATTATTCAAATCAAAATTGTTATACTAATTTAAGAGCAAACAAGACTAAGATCAATCAAACGAATACAAAGATGCATTTACTCTGTTCCATATGTTATCACCAATTCGGGTATACAGAATCACATTGGATAACCTACAGTAATGAAATCGATTCATAACCAATTGAAATCACAAATAGTTTCTTCAACTATCCACAAAATTACTTCGAATCCAAACCAAATTAACAAGATCATTTTCTCAAATCGATCGCACTATATTAAACATAGCAAACGATCCATGCTATTAACGAATCAAATCAAAACTGGTATGTAAATTTTCACAAACGAAATCATAATGGAATCAATCGGTTGATAACAGGGTCTGTAGGACTTGTTCAATCGTTTGTTATTGCTAATTGGGGCAAACAAAATCGATTGACATTGAACGAAAGCATTTCTTGAATTCATTTATTAACCGAATTTTCTCATATGAATTCGTCAGAGATAACATATGTCGATCTGAGTTAACCAACTCATTTTGAAAATTAAAATGAATAGAGTGGCATCAAGTCTATTTTCGATACAGATCCAACTCATAAACAATCATGCTAACTCAAGATATGCAACAATCCAATCAAAACAAGAGTGAATCGAACAGTTTGAGTTTGACATAGTTGTTGTGAATCAAAACAGTTCCATGATTTGGGCACAGAGATCTTTTGCACAGGTCAGATATAATCCAAATCCAAACGAAAATGTTAACAAAACATAATCGTTTTTCCAATTTAATAGACTACATCACATTTATCAAGCCAATTCAATCCTATGAAATCGTTTCAACAATCAAATCACAAAAACTAAATTAGAGCCATTGATATCCAATAACAACAACATCATGCTAAATCAAAACAGAATCGTGTCCTAATTTTAGCATAAAAACCTCCTGTTCAGGTTGAATACAAACAAAATCCAAGCGAAAGCAAACACCATTGATTTCGTTAACTCAAACCAACAGACAAACGAATCAAAACCAGTGAAAACCAATTAATTGCTAAATTGGGCATAATCAAATCGTGTAAACAAATCATAACTTGATTTAATTTTAGTAAAACAAAAACAATGTACAGGATCCACAAAACTATGACAGAGTCATTTCGAACAATGGACATAGCTATTTGAAAACCAAACTCAATTCATTATATTAATCCAAACAATTCACAAAACGAAATTGATATCGAAATTCATACCTGGATGATGAGCAGAAAACTTGGTCATAACAGTTTGGAATTGACGAAGGCTGTAGCCGATTCGACATTCCTAAATACGATGGAACCAATGGTTTTCTGCTTCTTATCATTTGCTTGAAGCTTGTCCCTTTCACTTGTCAATACTGCAACTTGGTTTTGCAATGATTTGATTTTGGACTGTAATAAGGGGACGTCAGTATAGTAGCATTCCAACCACACATTACATTGGTCACATGACGACTGTCCGGGCTTCGAAAGTGCAGGTGAGGGTTTGTTTAAATTGCCGAGAATTTCGTTAGGTAACTTGATGCCTGGGTAACTAGGATTGTTCCTTAAGCACGGGGGCAAATTAGAAACGAAGTCATAGGGTGGCTTGGAGCACAGACCTTGGGAGTAAGGGTACTCACTAGCTAGGAAGCATTCGATGTCAGAGTCCGAGTCTTCACTGAGGAATATGGGCTTTTGATCAATACTTGGTTTAGGTTTATTCCGAGCCAGTCTCGATATAAACCTTCTTTCAGAAGATCTCCAACTCCCAGGTATCAAACTATTTGTTTTGGTTTATGTTATGAATGTAATAATTTTGGACATAAAGATGTGAATTGCAGAGATAACAACAGAAACACAAACAACTTTGAAAGTCATACACAATGGGGTTATCCAAGAAGGCTTAGTGAAAAAAAGAGAAGAAGTTACAACAGTTTGAATCTTTGAGCACTGAAGTAGAATGTTACAAATGTAATAATTTTGGACACATGGCCAAAGATTGCAGAATGACAGTCCCTCCTAGATAACCGCAACATAATAACAACAATCACAGACAGGAACCTCAGAAAAGGACATGGATAAGAAAACAAGATCAATATAGCAATGGAGAATGCACACTCGCTCTACAAGCTAAGCAGAAGAAATGTGGTTGGTATGTTGATAGTGGCTATTCAAAACACGTGACAGGTGATAGAGACAGGTTTATTACATTACAAAAGGAAAGAGGTGGATCAGTCTCCTTCGGAAATGATAATTCAGCCGAAATCATTGGAAAATGCACAGTCACAATTGGGAACAAGAATACCAAGGTAGAAAATGTTCTACTAGTAGAAGATATGAAACATAATCTTCTAAGTGTGAGTCAAATGTGTGACCAAGGTCATAAAGTTACTTTTGATTCACAAAAATGCGAGATAATAAAAGAAGGTTAAGGAAAATTGATTGCTACAGCTACGAGAACGTCAAGGAAGATATATGTATTAACTGAAATTGGAAATGAAAAGTGTTGTCTAGGAAAGGAAGATGAAAGTTGGCTATGACACAGAAGAATGTGTCACATACATTTTGATAACCTTTTCAAAGTCAGCAGAAGAGAAACAGTCAGAGAAATTCCACGGATAACAAAACCAACCAACACTTTATGCAAGCATTGTCAACAAGGAAAACAAACAAAGAACATGTTCAAATAAATGGAATATTCAACGAGAAGACCACTGGAAATTGTGCATACTAATCTAGTTGGACCAACTACAACAAAGGGTTTAAAAGGTTAGAAATACTTTATGTTATTAGTTGATGATTATACAAGCATAACTGCAGTTTTCTTGCTGAAGAATAAGTCAGAATATTTTGAAAACTTCAAGATCTACAAGGAAATGGTTGAAAATGAAATGGATTCAAAATTCAAATGCTTGAGATCTGATAATGGAGGAGAGTTCAATTAAAAGGAATTTATGGGCTACTGCAACAATCATGGAATAAAAAAGAAATTCTTCGTTGCTAGAACACCTCAACACAATGGAGTTCTTGAAAGAAATAACAAGACGGTATAGGAAATGGCTCAAACAACGCTAATGGATTCCAAATTGACAGATATATTTTGGACATAGGCAGTGCATACAATAGTTCACATTCAAAACAGAGTAATGCTCAGAAACAACATTGAAAAAACTCGCTATGAGCTATGGAAAGGAAGACCAACAAATGTGAAGCACTTCATAGTTTTTGGAAGCAAATGCTACATCAAAAGAGAAGATGGAAAAATGGGAAAGTTTGACTCTCGTGTGGAAAAATGAGTACTTGTTGGTTACTCAAGTACAAGGAAAGCATACCAATGTTACAATCTAATATTGAACAAAGTTGTAGAAAGCATCAACATAACAATTGATGAAACAGGTAGACCATAATCAAAGGAAGAAAAAAATGAATCAATGGAACAACTTTTCGAAGAAGAAGAAAAAGATGAAAAGGAAGTAGAAGAGGAAGATGAAGAGAATCCAACATAATAAGAAGAGAAAGTCTAGCAGGTGCCTCCAAAGACACCTAGCAGACGAGTACAAAAGAATCAACCTTCATTTCAGATTATCGGAAACAAAGACACAGGAGTTGAGACTAGAAGAAGAATCCGTTCACTAGAACAAACACACCTAGCACTTACATCTACGATTGAACCAACCTATTTTGAAGAGGCCAAGAAGGATGAATTTTGGAACAAGGCCATGGATGAAGAATTGGATCAAATAGAGAAAAATGACACTTGGGAATTGGTTCCAACACCAAAGGATAAGAATGTGATCGACAAAAAGTGGGTATACAGGAATAAATTGAACGAAGATGGACAAGTTAGAAGGAACAAAGCTAGATTGGTATGTAAAGGATATGCACAGGTTGAAGGATTCATCTTTGAAGAGACATTTTCCCCAATTTCTAGATTGGAGGAAATTCGTTTTCTTTTAGCTTATGCATGATCCAAAAATATTAAAGTGTATCAAATGGATGTAAAATCATCTTTTCTGAAAGGGGAACTTGAAGAAGAAGTCTACATTGAACAACCAGAAAGATTTTAGCTGTCAGAGAATGCAGACTATGTGTGCAAATTAAAGAAGGCCTTGTATGGTCTAAAATAGGATCCTAGAGCATGGTACTCTACATTGGATAAATATATACAATAGGCAGGGTTCAGAAAAGGAAGTGCATACAACAACCTCTACATCAAGGTAAGTCAAGGTAATATTTTATTATTTGAAGTTTATGTTGATGATATTATTTTTGGTAGTGATAATGATAGGTTAAGCCTGAAATTTGCAAAGCATGTGCATAATGAATTTGAAATGTCATTACTTGGAGAACTATCCTTCTTTCTAGGACTTCAGATACATCAAAGAAACCAAGGAATTTTTATTTCTCAAACCAAGTATATCATAGAAATGATAAATAGGTTCAGAATGGAAGATTGCAAACTAGTTATCACTCCCATGCAAACCAATTGCAAGATAAGAAAAGATGGTGATTCAAATTATACAAATCAGAGGCAATATAGGTCAATGATTGACATCCTACTATATGTGACAACATCCAGACCATTTGTAATGTAGGCATTTGGACAGGTGGCACGATTTCAAGCAACACCAAAGGAATAAAATGTATTAGCAGTGAAGAGAATTTTCAGATATCTCAAAGGAACAAAATATTTTGGATTATGGTATTCAAAAGGAAAGGATCTATCTCTTATTGCCTACACAGATGAAGATTGGGTAGGTTGTATTGATGACCGATGAAGCACCAGTGGAGAAACAGTCTACTTGGGTGAGTGTTTGGTATCATGGCTAAGAAAGAAACAATCATCAATATCTCTATCTATAGCCAAGGCATAGTATATTGCAGCAACAACATGTTGTACAAAGGCTCTGTGGATGAAACAAACTTTGACAGATATACAGGTTGAGTATGATGATCCCATTCCAATCTATTGTGATAATACAAGTGCCATTAGTATCTCAAAGAACCCGATGATGCACTCCAAGACGAAGCACATTCCAATCAAGTATCAATTTCTACAGGAACAAGTTGCATAAAAGAACATTAGAGTTGAGTTTGTGAACACAAAATAACAAGGGGTGAATATATTTACAAAACTACTTTCACTGGAAGCCTTTGAGTATCTTCGCCAGAGAATCGAATTTATTTCTACTCCAAAATGAATGCTTTTGAATGCTTATCTTATATGTCTTAGATGTACATGAGCAATCACCATAAAGAGGTCAGTTCATTCAGGGGGAACAACCCCAGATGTAGAGATACCTTTTCCATTGATGACAAAGGGGGAGATATTCATCAGATGCAGAGGACAGAGGCATGGTTCCAGGGGGAGCAATGGTCACATAGATGTAGAGGATAGAAGCATGAGTGATATGACTTCAATATTGCATGAAATAATTTCAGTATTGCATCAGAGTGTTTCCATCAATGTCAAAGGGGGATATTGTTGATTAAGGTTGGTTTTCATTGATGTCAACCCTTGAAGAAAGTCTGGTAGAGAATTCTAGTAGCACAAAGGTTTCGGTAATGGACCCAAGTTTGTTTCATGTATAATGGTATGAGTTTTAATATATTTGAAGGTAATACTATTCTATATGGATAGTACATGTCATGCCATTTCTGGTGGTATGTGGAACTTCACATAAATCCTCATGGTTTGAGAGTTATGGCCTTACGAAGTTGGAGGACCCTCATATGTTGGCTTGAAACCCCAAAAGGTCAAAGAACTCAAAGAGCTTGCAAAGAAGAAATTATTATTTAAATGATAAAGTAATGGAGAAATTTCTAATTATGGAAAGTGGTTAACCCTAAAAATGAGGAAAATAGGTTAAGTGACCTATAAATGGGTTAATTTATCTACAAATAGGTTAAGTGACTTAGAAATGGGTTAAGTGAACTAGAAATGGGTTAAGTGACCTAGAAGATGGAGGGTATAAATAAGAGGCAAGGCTCTCTCATTTTACATTAAACTTGATAATATTGAATATATATAGGTGAATGAGGTAACCAAAGGATATATAATCCTAATTTTATAGGGAAGGTGAAGAAAAGTGGGCTGGAATTCAAGTGAGGATAAATTCTTTTGATGGTGCTTTCTAAGGTATGTTATTTACATGCCATCTCACCATTTTCGCAATAATGTTTTTTATAGAAGGATTCAGACTGTGATATTGATAGGACATTGAGAAAACATATCCAAGTATCTGTGTTAAAAAATTCAGCTTGTGGGTCACTGTATTTTTGGAGTGACACTCTATGGAAAATAAGGTTTGTAGCTAGTCCTTAAACTAGTCTAAAACAAGTGTTTCGGGTAAAAACATCATAAATTATTCATAACAGATCCAAATTTAATAAGGAAAAATGTTTTGGTTAGATTATAGTCTGTATTATTCTGCGTAACATTTTCATATCGATTCAACAAATATTCCATGTGGGGCACGCTCTACAAGGTGTCTCTCTACAATAAGTCAAAATTCAACAAGGTATGCAATTTTTCCTATAACTCCTTTTCTGAGAGGTTAAAAGTAGTGAAACCTGGAGGAATTTCATAAAACACACTTAAGAACATTGTGTATCAGTTTCAGATATTTACTCATTACAGGTACATAGTTATGATTATTTCAAGTTAGGGTTTTTGACTAATCCAAAACTAGTCATGGGAGACTAAAGAAAAGTTTGATGAAAATGATAGTCTCTTGTTGTTAAAGTTAAGGAAGTTTTCCAGGTATGTCATCATATACACTAGGTCTATTACAGAGTTACGAATCATATTTGGATGATGATATTGATAAGGGATTTTGGTTGAGGTACATGTTGGGTACATGTTTGAGACAAGTAGTTGATGAGTTGACACATACATGAGGTGTATAGTTGACGATGTTGGTACATATTGATGAGTCATAGTTTATGAGTAGTTGAAACATGATTGGTACATGGTTGGATGCATGTGTTTATGGTATTTTGTTTTGTATAGGTTGGTGCATGGTTGATTCACTTGTTTATGGTACAGGTTGATTACAGGTTGAGGTACAAGTTGATTACAGGTTGAGGTATAGGTTGATGCATGGTTCAGGTTTATTGGTACATGTTTACAATGGTATATCTCACAGTGATAGTGTGACATTGGTTCCATCATTCTACTTCTACTTCAAGGTGATTGGAAGGGGCAAGGACAGGTGGTTGTAGCCACCTTCTGTTTGTAGACGGAGAACACAGGGGGTTGTAGCCTCGTTATGGTTATAGCCAGAGAATAGGGGAGTTGGAGCTTCCTTCAGGTTGTATCCTGAGAAACAAGGGGGTTGGAGCCTCCCTCCAGTTGTAGCTGTAAAACAAAGGAAGTTGGTGCTTCTAATGAATGTAATTCTTCAAGACATATAAGAAAAAGAATTATGTGGTTTTCTCTCGCTTTGGGTTTCCACATAAAGCATTGTTGTACTGTGTATGTGTATGATTGTTCATTTTTTCTTTGCTTATTTACTCTATAGTTATTGGATGATAATGATACATTGATATAACACTTGGATTATATGGTTAAAAATGATTAAATTTCTCTATTGCTGGTTCACCCCCCCTCTCAGTAATCCAACAAAAAATGCATGGAAATGCTAAGAATGAATCATGTAGCTTATGGAAAAAGAATAACTTGATGAGAAATTAAGAGTTCAACAACTCTAATAGGTGAAAAAAAATAAACTAAAATGTTCTTCAAACAATTATCATCTTCACACATTCAAATACATGGAGGTACCCTCTACATATTATTTGAAAGTGTAAGGAACTGACAAGACTGTCATTCATTTAGAGAAAATCACTTTTGTGTCAAGCCAATACATCATACAATAGCACTGAACATGAAGTATAATTTTTTTTTCTGAGATTTTATAAATCGAAGCTGATCCAAGAAAATAAAAATGGAAGGGTATGCTTTACTAGAACACAAACACTATAAGGGAGGAATTACAGACTTAAATAATAACACAGAGGATGAATCTCAGTTTACCTGCTGCATTTACCATCTATCTGTGCTCAAGGTTTCTAATCAAATAAATTTAGGTATAAGAAATTCTTCAATTCCCCAAAGTGTCGACCTCAACAATGAGGGCCTTCATTAACTTTCATTCTTCTCGCTCATTCCCTAAAACTAATTCTTGGCACCACTTCCTTCTTCTTGAATATTCTTACTGCTTATTGATTCTTGAGTGGCTTTCCCTCTGGTGAAACTAAAAAAAATTGACCCACTGAAATATGTTATGTTGAGATCGTGGAGAAGCTGGAAACTTGCAAGAATAAATATCAACTTTTCCCCTTAAAGTACCTGCAATCATTTTTTCTATTGGTTGGGTGACATAATAAAAAATATAGAAGCAAAACTCAACCACTGTCAGATTAATATTAGAAAACAATTGCAACCATTGGTATTTTGAGCATGGGATTATTTCTTCGGATTAGGATATCGATGGTTTGATGACGTGGTGTATTGGGGATCGAGGATCGAGGATCGGGGCTTTGAACATTGATGGAGACTAAAAAATCATGAGGGGCCAATAAGTCAATATGCTTAGAGCCCCAATATCAAATATGGACCATTAATAAGACTTGGAAAAATAAGGAGAGTCATTGATTTGGTGCAAACGGAAGTAAAAATTGGCTAAGGCCTCTATAATGCCAGGCTCACGTTAGTCTAGAAACATGGCACCTTTTTATCGGCCAACTATGATGTTGATGTGGAAAAGGTGGTAGTTGTTGGTTTTCTCTGACATTACTTGGATGACAAGAAATAATATCATGGTCGACTCTAGGGGATAACTCATACTGAGTTGAACTGAATTTCCTCGATGATGGCGTCATTTTCAGAACAATCGGGGATCATTCATGCTAGGGTGAACCGATACTTTCCCGATGACGATGTTGTATAAGCCTCGTCGTCGACATGATATGAAACCTTTAAAAAATTAATCTAAGTCGTCAATCCCAATCACTTGATAAAATCTGGACCGTTGATCGACCCTGATCAAAACCCAAAAGAATTAAGTGAAGATGAAGTCATGTTTCTATCACCCTGGACATGTGGCGATGTTATACTAGTCCATGAATATAATGATGTGAAGAGGATAGGATATGTGTCACCCATTTTTGATATGATTTTTATCATTTTTGGAGGGTCCTTGTGTCCATGTAGCAAGCGATATTTGACTCTGACAATGCTCTTCTAGCATGCCATGTTGTCATCTCTCCCTCTATGTATCCTTGGTGGCATTCTATGTTGGATCCATGTGTTAGGTCGAGGTGGAAAAGATATCGTCATTGTTGGCACTAGGAGATGACTCGTGCTGGGGGGAACCCTTATTGCATTTCTCTGACAATGACATCGTCATTGGCCCTGGGAGATAACTTTCATTGGGGAGTGCTCATCACATTTTTTGGAAGACGGTCTCTACTGTGACCTGCATCATTTATCTCTTTCCAAGAAACAAACAGAGAAACTGATCTGGCTCGACCAAAAACAAAAATTGGCTAAGGCCTTAATAAATTCATGATGACTTCACCCTGGACATGTGGTGACCTTATACTGGTCAATGTTGATGTTGATGTGGTAGGGAGGATGGGGTACGTGTCACCCATTTTCAATATGATGACCTGTGTATATGGTGGGTTCCATGTTGATCTGAAAATACTTAGATGTAAAATAAATACTTAAATACATATAAGCATCCAACTAGATTTGGTAAATGAAGATCGCTTGACTATTTGCAAAACCACATGCGAAAATGCTTATTTAT
Source organism: Picea engelmannii (assembly GCA_009831015.1). Classification (NCBI taxonomy): domain Eukaryota; kingdom Viridiplantae; phylum Streptophyta; class Pinopsida; order Pinales; family Pinaceae; genus Picea; species Picea engelmannii. The sequence goes on along the minus strand of ML776761.1, from coordinate 860,427 downwards.
GCATAAACCTCATTATTTTTTATGAATAACTTGAAGAATAATGAGATAATATAGAAAAAAATAAAGGAACTCAAAATATAAATATTGATGATATTCTTCATATTCAAGTTCCCTTTAAATAATTGAAACTTCTCTCTGTCATCTCAAATGCCAAATTACATTACAACATGGACTTAAAAAAAAAACAATTTTGAAGACACTCAAAAAATATATTTTTCAAACGAAGAAACAATGTTTACCATTGAATTCCTTGCGAAAATCTAAAGAATATCAGTATAAAGACGACCAAATTCTGAACAGGTGCCCACAAATATTTTTTTACATGTATAACGAGCCTGTGTGTCTCATGCATGACAAACTCACATAAGACTTTTACAAATTACCTCTTATCACAAAAATTACTTCATATTCATAATCCTTGAGAAAAAATGAATCCAACGAGTATAAAATTTCCTAGGTAAGGAAAATATACCCTATGACATGCTTTTCCATGCAACACATAAACTTAGCAAACTCGACTCGCACTTTGAGACACATAAATGTGCTCTGCATAGAAATTAATGCACCTTGACATGTGTTCTTGCATTGGAATTTGTGTCCTTCCTTGGTCTACACGCCCATTAAATATGTCACATACCCATTAACTACCTCCGCAAATAATGGATGGTCTTTAATTAGAATTTAGTATATAGTTATAACCAATTGACAATAGCGGTAATTTGGTTAGCGAAGGTTTCTAAGTAGTTGGTATTGTTGGCGGGTCGACGGTTCTATTCCCATTGACCACAATTTATGGAAGATTTTTTTATTTGTTACAACTATATATAATATATATATAGTTTGTTACTTGAAATGACTCGAACTTTGGGTTTTCATATGGTTAATAATTAAACCATATGTTATAACTATTGTTTGTGGTATATAAATTTAACCTCCACATGAAATACCCTCAGATGGGGCGACACCTTCTAAGCACTTGATGCATGGCACTCTGGAAACAAGTGTAGCTAAATACCCGTGCCGCTAGCCTCCCCCTTCATCAATCTATTATGCCTACCATTAAATCTGACAAGGAGTTAGTGTGTTGGGACAATAATGGGAGTTTAATGGCGCACCAGGCTTGGCCCTCCGAAGATGGTACAAATTTGAAGGGAAGCATCACCTCAACATTAATGGCACCACAAACTATCATTTCTCTTCCCATCAAATAGGTAATCTCTTGGTGTGGCTCTTATCTCCTGTGTTTGGCCTTGGCTCTGCATTTTCCACCTGCAATCTCCATCCGAGGGAGCTGAATCTTTATCAATTTTCTTTCCCCCTCGTCAAGCTTCTCCTTAAATTCCTCTCTGAGTGATGTTTAAGCCATGCCTCATGAGAGAGGCAAGCCAAAATGTGGGTCGTTCTACTAATTTCTGATAGGTCGACACTTGCGCACAAGCCCACCCTCTCTTTATACCAATCCTGATAGCAACTTTGTCCGCCATCCTTATTTCGACCAAAGATGATGCCATGATGCCCAACCTACGCCCCAATTGCTTGACCCAGAGCTGAATTATGCTGGATGTATAGTGGAGGAGGAGATTCCTCCTAATTTGGAAGTGGAAATCATAGAGGAGACAACACCATCTTATACTACCCTCCCTTTGAATTATCCTGATATTTCTATGGGTGGTTGTGTGGTGTAGAAGGAAATCACTCCACAGAAGAAGGACGACTTCAAGAAAGAAGAAACCCATAATTTTAGGGGACCACATAATGAAGCCACCAGGATTGAGTGGGACAACTATTGGGCCAAGGAGGAAACCCATCTGAAGCAATATACGGGTGAGCCAGGACATCCAGCCTTGGCAAGCCAAGATTTTCCCAGTCCTCGCAGGCTTATAGAGGACCATTTAAATATGATCTTTGAGATGAGATGAGATATGGCTGACCATATTCACATCCATCATGTCATCCGTAGATTCTTGGATATGTTGTTTGATTCCCCATCAAGCCAGCCTAGAAAGAGATGATGCCCAAAATGATTCCAATCGTTTTCCTTCACCATCTACCATGATGGAAGTCCAGGTTCACCTCAAATTTAGTTTATTTACACTTATGTTATCAGTCTTAGCTAGGATGAATTTATAGTCAAATTTTGTTGTAAACAGACGTTGGTATATTCGATTTCCCATGAACATTGCAAGCCACCTATTAAGGTAATACAAACTCTTTTTTATTTACAAAAAAAAATATTCCATGTGTGATGCAGGAACATCGTGCAAAGCCCAAAGCACACGACTAAGTCAAAGAAATAGCTGGACGAGTGGAAGAAGAAAAAGAGCATGTTTTCATAAGAACTGTTTTGAATTTTGAACTTAAAAGGCATCGATGTAATAGTTAGGAAAAAGGCGCACTTAGCATTTATATCTTGGAGGTTGTAAACATATAATGAGAGATTCGCTCTCATCTGTTGTAGGTACAGGCATTTATGCATAGTTAATGAAAGTAGGTAGATTTGAATGATAGATTAGACAGTTTTGGGAGTAGGAGGGAAAAAAGATATAGACACCCTCGCCTTTGTATCATTAGTTAATTGTAGCATAGAGCAAAATTAGAGAGCTATAGCAGAGAGTTGTGGAGAACAATCCATGTACAGGAGCTTTGAATTAGTATATGAAGATTTGAATCAAATTTCATGGTGTTATGATGTTTTATGTTTATACATGGTGAATAGTATGTTCATGGTTGATTATTCTCTTTGTTATGCATTTTCTTTAATACTGTGTGTATGTAGGATTTCATGTTGAATGTTTGAAGTCTAAGAGAGAGAGAGATAGAATGAGTTTCAATTGTTTCTCTTTCTGAGTTATAGTTTCTACAAGGAGTGCAGTGAAACGTCCGCAAGGAGTGCGTTGACAAAGTTTCAGAGTTTATTTCTAAAAGCTTAGGAGGGATATCATTGTTCTCATTCCAACGGAAGTGCAAGTGAAGAACATAAGCCATGAAATATGTGCGTAGGCTGGTTGAAAGCTTAGAACTTATCAACCAAGGCAAGAGTTGAAGGGCTGTTGTTGCAGGGAGTGCATAGAGTCGAAAGATCAAATATCCAGGAGTATTTGAAATTCTGCCGCAAGGAGTGTAAGCAGGAACCCTTTTGGAGGTTTGAGTTTGTAAGTGAAATCTCAGGAGGGATATTACCTTTGAACACTTCAAAGGAGAATGGAGGTTGAACTAATTCAAAGGGAGACAAGGGTCGAAGTCATCCAGTAGAAGTAAAGTTCAAAAGGAAAAACACCGGTTCATTTTGCAGGAGCTGTCAAGGAGGAAATGAGTAGTCAAAATTCTCTATGGAGAATTCACAAAATAGCAAGGACCATGGGATCCATGAGAGCTATGGAGAAGTTAAGCATTGGATCGAACAGAGACTTATTAGTCGTTGACCCTGTGGAAAGTGCCATTTCAAAATTCGGGGTTTAGAAGTGATAGAGGGATGAAATAGGAGGTTCATTCAAGTCCTGAAAGCTAGAAAGATTGAGCAATAGGTGGTAAGAATCTGTGTCAGAGATAGAGGACAACGGGGAAAGACAGGTGGTGTACTTGTCGCCATACAGAGTCAAAACTTCGTTGACTGTTTAAGGGTTTCATAGGTTGGAGAGTCGGAAATCTTGCATCAGGATTCGCAAAGATGCGAAGTCCGAAACTCCGAATCGACGAAAAAGTCCCATAGGGGAGCCAGTATTTGCTGAATGCATTGGGGTTCGGCATTTCAGCATTTCAAAGACAAGAGGTAGGGGTTCCTTGTTTTGGAATTCTCGAAATCGCAAAGCATGATACGGCTGTGGAGGAGGACACGGCCAAACATTTCGGCGAATTGGCATTTCGAGTTTCACCAGTAGAGGGCCGAGAAACTCGACAATAGGGATCATGAATTTGTGAGAACCAAAGTCCCGAATTAGCGAAGGGCGCGACATTATTGTGATCAAGGAGATTTGGGTTGGCACCTGGTGTTTGTTCATGCAGGCTCAATTCATAAGGACCTGTGGATACGTCGTGAGTGTATGAGATATTCCCCCAAGGGAGATCAAAGAGTCAATTAGACTCAAGGGCAGATTAGATCGATCCTACGTAGATCTCGACCCACGGGTTCAGGGCTCTGCATCAATTGGTATCAGAGCTTGACTTTGTTTGTATATTGCAGGTAGAGGAAGTGAGAGGAGAAAAAAGGAACATTTTCAACCATGCCGTCGAGAAGAAGAAATAGACCAATGCCTGATCCAGCAGTGGAGAGGGAAATGTGCGAACTACGTGCCAGGCTTGATGCCATGGAGATAGAACAGAGGTGCACAGTCAACATTGGGGATATCAATGAGGCTGATAGTGAAAATGAAGCTGGACACGAAGAAGAAGTTGCATTCGAAGATGCTGCAGATGAACGCATATTCAGGGATGTTGCAAGGATAGGTGCTAGAGAAAAAATGGACATTCCAGTATATAAAGGAAACAGGGATGTTGAAGAGCTTCTAGAATGGATTAGAGCTCTAGATAAATACTTCGACTATGAGGATGTCGAGGAAGAGAGGAAGGTCAAACATGTCGTTACTAGACTTAAAGGGCATGCAACATTATGGTGGGATGAATTGTAGGCTGACAAACATTGCAAAGGCAAGTAGAAAATCAAAAGTTGGGATAGAATGGTTGTGAAAATGAAAGCCAAATTCATACTCAAGGATTATCAAATCACTTTGTTTCGGAGGATGCAGAATTTGAGACAGAAGTTGATGTCAGTGAAATAATACACTGAAGAGTTCTATGAGATAAACATTAGAGCTGGTCATCGCGAAAGTGATGATGAAAAGGTGGCCAGGAACATGAATGGTCTAATATATGACATCCGATATGAGATGATCACGATGATCATTCGAAACGTGGAAGATGCTTATCAGATGGCTCTGAAAGCTGAAGAAAAGCTAAGCCGAAAACAAGGTCAAAGAGGCTAAGGTAGAAGTCAAGCCAAAGGAAAAATAATTGCCCAAGACAAAACTCAGAAATCTAAAGAAGAGGGGAAGAAGCCTCAAACTCAACCTGAGAGAGGGGGAAGCTCACAGGGAAGGAAATATACTGATAGAAACACTTTTCCTCGAGCCAGAGGAAGAGGAAGAGGCAGAGGCGATGAAGTGAAGTGCTTTTTCTGTGGGAAAAACAAACATAAATCTTATGAGTGTCCAGATAGGAAGAAATAGAGTGGTGAGACTCACATTGCCGAAGCACAAGGAAAAAATGTTGAGGGTGGAAGATCCTTGATGATGAGGAAAGTTCTCTTAATTCCAAAGAAGGAGGCAGAGAACCCAACCCAAAGGAACAGTCTGTTTCAGACTGCTTGCAAGACCAAAGATAGGGTATGCAAAGTCATCGTGGATAGAGGTAGCACAGACAATCTTGTTTCTATAGAGATGGTACAAAAGCTAGAGTTGGAGACAATTGTACATCCAAGCCCATACGGAGTTTCATGGCTACAAAAAGGACATTAGGTAAATGTCACTAAACAGTGTTTAGTTGAATTTAAAATAGGGGGATATAAGGATGAAATATTATGTGATATCATTCCCATGGATGTTTGTCATTTATTGCTGGGTAGACTGTGGCAATATGATAGAAATGTGATTCATGATGGGAGAAAGAACACATACACCCTGGAGAAGAATGGGAGAACTCACATTTTGCTGCTGATTAAGGATAAAGAAGTGAAACTAGAAATAAGTAACAATGTACTTCTCATGAGTGGGAAGGAACTTCTTAAGGAGGTTAAGAAGAAGGAAGACACACAATTTGTTGTGGTCAGGAAGCCTATAATTGTTTTGACCAGTACCAGAGTGGATGATTTACCAGAGGAAATCCAGAAGTTGCAGGAAGAGTTCGTTGATATAGTAGTGGATGAACTACCTTGTTCATTGCCACCAATCAGGAGTATAATCCATCACATTGATCTTATAACTGGAGCCATTTTACCAAACAAAGGCGCGTACATATTGACGCAGCATGAGAATGAAGAAGTCAAGAGACAGGTCCAAGATTTCATGGACAAGGGATTGATTAGAGAGAGATTGAGTCCATGCGTTGTTCCAACAATGCTCAGCCCAAAGAAAGATGGAGGCTGGAGAATGTGTACGGACTCAAGGTAAATCAATAATATTACCATCAGTTATAGATTTCCATTACCAAGGATGGATGACTTGATGGATTTCTTGAGTGGAGCAAGATTGTTTTCAAAGATTGATTTTAAAAGTGGGTATCATCAGATTCGAATGAGAGAAGGTGACGAATGGAAGACAACATTCAAGACGAATGAGGGGCTGTATGAATGGCTTGTCATACCATTTGGCTTAACAAATGCACCCAATACTTTCATGAGGCCGATGAACGAAGTCCTGAAGGAATTCATTGGGAAATTTGTCATTGTATATCTTGATGATATATTAATTTTCAGCAAGACAGAAGCAGAACACTTGAAGCATTTAGCTGGAGTGATGAGGAGATTACAACAAGAGAAGCTGCTGATAAACATGAGGAAATCATCATTTATGAGGACATAACTCATTTATTTGGGTTTTGTTATCTCTGCGAATGAGCTGAAAATGGATCTGGATAAGGTAGAGGCAATTAAGAATTGGCCATCACCGAAAAGTGTGTTTGAAGTTCAAAGCTTCCATGGTTTAGCTAGTTTCTACAGGAAATTCATTCGAAATTTCAGTGGGATTAGCGCACCGATGATGGACATGGTGAATCAAAGACATAAGTCTTTTCACCAGACAAAAGAAGCAGAGAAGAGTTTCAATCTACCGAAGAAAAAGATCACGGAGCAACCAATTCTGGTTTTTCCAGACTTTAACAAGACATTCCAGGTCAAGTGTGATGCAAGTGGATTTTCAATTGGAGAAGTCTTGATCTAGGACGACAGACCGATAGCACAATTCAGGGAGAAACTGAATGAAGCGAAGATTAAATACTCAACATATGACAAAGAATTTTATGTTGTCATACAAGCGCTAAGGAAATGGAGACATTATTTGGTTCCTAAATAGTTTGTTTTGTACAACGATAATCACACTTTGCAATTCGTGACTCAGCAGGACAAGTTGAACCAAAAGCATGCTAAATGGGTTGAATTCATGCAGAATTTTACTTTTGTGATTAAATATATTTCTGGAACTGCTAACAAAGTTGTTGATGCTTTGAGCAATAAATGTTTGCTTATGCAGGAATTCAAAGTCAAAACTTTGGTTTTTGATAACATCAAAGAAATGTACAAGGATGACCCAGATTTTAAGGAAGCGTATGAGGCATCTGAGAATCCAATTCTCAGGGACAGAAACCAATGGACTGAATATATGATCCAGGAGGGGTTATTTTTCAGTGGCAATCAACTATGTATTCCAAAATTCTCCATGAGGGAGAATCTGATGAAGGAAAATCACAGCGGAGGATTGGTCGGACACTTTGGTCATGAACAGACGTTCTCAAAATTGAATGGCTCATATTTTTGGCTAGGGATGAGAATAGATGCTAAGAAATTTGTGGACAGATGCAAGATTTGTCAGCACACAAAAGGGAAAAGGAAGAACACAGGGTTATATCATCCATTACCCATACCAGAAAGGTCGTGGGACGTAGTGGGCATGAATTTTATATTGGGACTGCCAAGAACACATAGAAGCTATGATTCAATCTTTGTGGTAGTTGACAGATTTTCAAAGATGGGACATTTCATACCATGCCAGAAAACCAGTGACGCAACTTATATTGCGACCCTGTTTTTCAAGGAAGTTGTCAGAATTCACGGGTTGCCAAAGAGTATCATTTATGATCGAGATACCAAGTTCGTTGGACATTTCTAAAGGACTTTATGGAAGAAGTTGGGGACATGTTTGTCTTTTAGCTCAGCGTATCATCCTCAGACGGATGGGTAGACAAAAGTTGTGAACAAAAGCTTGGGAGATTTGTTGAGGAGCCTAGTGAATGAACACCACAGTCAATGGGATCATATTCTTCCACAGGCGAAATTTTCTTATAATGATTCGATCAATAGAAGCACAGGGAAGAGTCCATTCCAAATTGTATATGGAATGTAACCAGGGGGAGTTTCTAAATTGAAAGATTCGGAACAAAATGAATTCAGGAGTGGTAGTGCAGAGGACTTTGCAGAAGCAATGAAGGAGCTTCATAGTCAAATCAAGAAGCGATTGCAGAATTCAAGTCAACAGTATAAGAACAGAGAAGATCAACACGGGCAAGAACTTTAATTTGAAGTTGGTCATTTGATTCTTGCACATTTGAGAAAGGAAAGGTTCCCAAGGGTAACATATAGTAAGCTAAAGATGAAAAAGATTTGACCGTGCAAGGTCGTGAAGAAATTTGGGGCAAACACATATGAGATTGAATTACCCAATGGGATCAAAATTTCACTGATATTCAATGTTGCAGATTTGTACACTTACAGAGATGAAAAAACAGGAACAGAGGGTGAGAAGATATAGGTTCAATGGAACAAACAAATGCCTATAGCTGAAAATCCATAGATGGAAAGTATAATTGACAAGAGAGTCAGCAGGAAGACCAGAAGAAAAGAGTATTTTGAATACTTGGTCAAATGGAAGGAACATCCAGTTGAAGATGCCAGTTGGGAAGATGAAACAAAAATTCAGAAGCATGGACAGACCGTGCAAGAGCTCATGAACAGGAGTTCATGAAAATTTTCAAGTGATGGAGTATGATGCAGGAGCATCGTGCAAAGCCCAAAGCACACGACTAAGCCAAATAAATAGCTGGACGCGCGGAAGAAGAAAAAGAGCATGTTTTCATAAGAACCGTTTTGAATTTTGAACTTAAAAGGAATCGATGTAATAGTTAGGAAAAATACATACTTTGAATTTATATCTTGGAGGTTGTAAACAGATCATGAGCGATTCACTCTCATCCATAGTAGGTAGAGGCATTTATGCATAGTTAATGAAAGTAGGTAGATTTGAATGATAGATTAGACAGTTTTGGGAGCAGCAGGGAAAACGGATATAGACACCCTCGCCTTTTTATCATTAGTTAATTGTAGCATAGAGTGAAAGCAGAGAGCCGTAGTAAAGATTTGTGGAGAAGAATCCATGTACAGGAGCTTTGAATTAATATATGAAGCTTTGAATCAAATTTCATGGTGTTATGATGTTTTCTGTTTATACATGGTGAATGGTATGTTCATGGTTGATTAGTCTCTCTGTTATGCATTTGCTTTAATACTGTGTGTATGTAGGATTTCATGTTGAATATTTGAAGTCTGAGAGAGAGAGAGACTGAGTTTCAATTGTTTCTCTTCCTGAGTGAGAGTCCTGCAAGGAGTGCAGTGAAACGTCAGCAAGGAGTGCATTGACAAAGTTTCAGAGTTTATTTCTAAAATCTTAGGAGGGATATTGTTGTTCTCATTCCAACAAAAGTGAAAGTGAATCAAAGAAGCCATGCAAGGTGTGCGCACACTGGTTGAAATCTTAGAAATTATCAACCAAGGCAAGAGTTGAAGGACTGTTGTTGTAGGGAGTGCACAGAGTCAAAAGATCAAATACCCGGAAGTATTTGAAATTCGGTTGCAAGGAGTGCGAGCAGGAACCCTTTTGGAGGTTTGAGTTTGTAAGTGAAATCTCAGGAGGGATAATACATTTGAACACTTCAAAGGAGAATGTAGGTCGAACTACTTCAAAGGGAGACAAGGGTCGAAGTCATCCAGCAGAAGTAAAGTTCAAAAGGAAGAACACTGGTTCATTTCGCAGGAGTTGTCAAGGAGGAAATGAATGGTCGAAATTCTCTATGGAGAATTCATGAAATAGCGAGGACTATAGGATTCAGGAGAGCTACGGAGAAGTTAAGCATTGGATCGAATGGAGACTTATTAGTCGTTGACCTTGTGGAAAGTGCCATTTCAGAATTCGGGGTTTAGAAGTGATAGAGGGACGAAATAGGAGGTTCGTTCAAGTCCCGAAAGCCAGAAATCTTGAGCGACAGGTGGCAAGAATCTGTGTCAGAGACAGAGGACAGCGGGGAAAGACAGGTGGTGTAATTGTCGCCAGGTGGAGTCAAAACTTCGTTGACTCTTTTGGGGTTTCGTAGGTTGGAGAGCTGGAAATCTTGCATCAGGATTCACGAAGACGTGAAGTTCGAAACTTCGAATCGGCGAAAAAGTCCCATAGGGAATCCAGTCTTTGTTGAATGCATCGGGGTTCGACATTTCAGCATTTCAAAGACAAGAGGTAGAGGTTCCTTGTTTCGGAATTCCCAAAATCATGAAACATGATACGGCTGTGGAGGAGGACGTGGGCAAACATTTCGGTGAATCGACATTTCAGGTTTTGGCTGTAGAGGGCCGAGAAACTTGACAATAGGGATCGCGAATTTGCAAGACCCAAAGTCCCGAATTAGTGAAGGGCACGATGTTATTGTGATCAAGGAGATTTGGGTTGGCGCCTGGTGTTTGTTCATGCAGGATCAATTCATAAGGACCTGTGGATACGTCGTGAGTGTATGAGATATTCCCCTAGGGGAAATCAAAGAGTCAATTAGACTCAAGGGAAGGTTAGATCAATCCTGTGCGGACCTTGACCCGTGGGTTCGGGGGTCTGCATGAATGTGAAACATAGTTTTTCTTACATGGCATACAAATGAATAAAGGGCTAGGGATAAGGTCGAGCGCCTAGGCCCTCGACCCCTTAGCCACCCAATTGAACTTTAATTACAATTACAATTTATTTTATGTTATATATGGGTTAGGAATCAATGTAGTGGAATGTTGGTTGTGGCGGGTATGTTAAGTCTTAGAGTATTATGGAGGTTACGGGTTCAACACCCATTGACTCCATAAATTTTACACAACATTAACCAATGTTGGCCAATGGGATGTTTCCACATGGTAGCCTTTCATTGGCTATCCTTTCCATGTGTCAACGAACCATTGGTCCACTTGAAATGTACCGTAGGCCCAGTCAACGACCAACTAATATGCCACTTCACCTATATGGTGGTACTTTCATATGCCACATCACATGATGACATCATCATGTACCATGCTAACATCATCCTTTGACTTCACCTTTGAATTTTCCCTATTTGATCCAAACTTTTATGGCTTATAATGTTTTCATACAAGCTCTATTTGACTTTCCATTTATGTCATTGGAAAGTTGACCATGAGCTCTACCCAATGATGTTGATTTCTCAATCATTTGAGATTGTCAATTTTTGAGCTTTTTTGGACTGCCTTGGAACTTTGTTAGTGTTCCAGATCATTTTGTACCTCTATGAGCATTCCTTATATCCTCCTAGATTACACCTCCCCACTGTAGGAATTTTGTACCTCCAAAAGTATGGATTATTCAAAAATCAAGTGAGAATGATTTCGCCTCACTTGTGGAGTATCATTCATCCTTCCTTCTTGGATAACGAGCACCTGAATTATCAAAATCATAATGAATACTAAAACACCATTGTTGATTAAGTTAACCATTCCATTAAATTCATAAACTCTACCATTTATTGTTGCAGTACCCAACCACAATCCACTGATTAGTAATAAATTGAAAAACGAAAATGAATATACATATGCGAAGTAGAATGAACCATTAACATATCTTCCCTTATTAATAGGAACAACATCAACCAAAGGACCTATTCTACTTTCAACCATAGGCTATATATTTGGATCCTGGATACTAGCATTAGCTAGGATGTCCCCTGTAGTGACAATTTTCAAATTTATCTTCATCTAATGAGATCTCACAATGAACTCAATCCCATCCTTAAAAATATGATACTTATTTTGTCCCTTCTAGAAAATGGCCTTCCTTTCATACAAGTATGGACTTCCCAAAACCATCCCGCTAATGTCAAGTGGAACCACATCTAACTCTACCTCATCAATGAAACTGGATGTGATCATGAACCGTAACTTGCATTACTTAGTTACCTTTACCTAAGAATTATAACAAATCCAACCCAAAGGAGGCAGTCTTAGATGAGGCCTAGTTTTCAATCCAAACTTCTAAAGAACTTGCTATGAAATAAAATTCACCTCTGATCCATTATAAAAAAGTGTATCAATCTTTGTGTGCTTTGAGATAAATTGTAGATGAAACAATTCTTTTCTTTTCCTTCCATCAAGGATTACTTTAGAATTTGCAAAAGAAGTACGCTAACTGAAACTTGCAACAAAATATTTACCTTTGATGCCCTTGGCTTTAACCTTGGTTTCATCCTCATAATCTGATCCAAGGCCCTAAACTATTGTCATGGTATTCTTATTACCCTTCCTAGGTTGGGCCCACTCTGGTTTCAATTCTGGATGAAATTTCCAACAATGCTTCTCCTCATGTCCTTTATTCTGACAGTGAGAACATGTAGGATTCCTCTCTTCATCCTTCTTCACTATCATTGTCTTCTTACTCTTCCCTTTTCCCTTCGACTACTTCTCAAATTCATGTGGCTCCTCTAACTCATCTTCAGTAACATGTTTTCCTTTGTTGACTTCAAGGTGAGTAGCTTGTACTAATACTTCCTCAATATTAGTAGGATTAAACATAAATATAGTATGGAAAATATATGAGTGCATAAAAACAATATACTTTATAAGAGTCTCAGAACTATGTAATGCAATTCCCAAAGATAATGCCTTCCTCTTTAATTCTTGTGTATAATCTTGAACATTTTCCCCTTTTCCTTGTCTGAGATGTTTCCAAGCAATCATTTATGTTTTCTTATAAGCTTGTAGTTTCTCTGATCCGAAACCCTTTTTAATTGTACATACACTAGTGAGCTGATTGATTCCAAGTATAAATGTAATGTACACTTAGGCTAGTGATCCATGGCCATCTGGTTTTTCTTTGGCACACATCAGAGTAGTCTACCAAGAAGTGTTAACAAAGACATGGTGCACACATTTTGTTTGTTGCGTGCACTTGCGAAAGTGCACATATTGCACTATGTTGCGTGTAGTTGGGCTAGTGTGCAGGAATGAATGCTTATGTTTTGAGGTCAGAGAGCCAGTGTGAATATGAGGCTGGTGATACTGGACACAGATAGACCAATGTGCTTATCCATGTAAATATAATCATGAATACTAATACAATATTGCATCGTTGCGCACTAATTGAATCAGACATGAATACATGGGCAACCTACTCCACCAGAGATGAAAAAGGGGGTGAGTCATAAGTCTTGAGGAACATTTTATAATATTTCCAAGAAAAGTGTAAATGTCAGATATATTATTTTATCCTAAGTTCCCAAGGATAGGGAACAAGTCACCAAATGGATTAAAGTTACTTTTGAAGGCAACAAGTGTGAGGTGGAGGGCATGCAATATATATTGTTGGCCTTAGCGTATTTTGGGCATTATCATTATTATCTTATTATTCATGTTGCATGTTGTCTTGAGTAGACAGGGCTCATACTGTATGGAAAACATGATTATTACCTTATCTACTCAGTGAAGCTTGTAGGGAATTGTGGGGTTGTAACAAGAGCTTCATTGTCAAAGAGTCAACTAACAGACTATGAGTAGTCTCTCTAGGTGAGAGACTGGAAGTTGTGGAGTGGTTTTCATACCTGTGGGAATACACTCCAAGTGATATTTTTGTTGAGAGTTGTTCCATGGTGTGTTGAGAATTAGTCACAGGGATCAAAGACTTCATGTCCGTCCTGTTGTTGGTAACCCTGGGAAGGGAATTGGGTTAGTTGAAGAACTAGTGAGCAGATAAGGGGCACACTTCCTTGGGTGTCACAGGTGCATGGGGAATGAGATACTGTGGGATAGATGCAATAGTGGGCACATAGAAATGGGATATTTTGTTGAGTTTTAGACCATATCTTGTCACTAGAAACCCTTTTTCCTGGTGTAGTTGAGCCCCAACTCAAGGGTGACCTATTGCTGAAACATTATGAAATGGATAGGCGGAAAATCTTATTCAAGGCTGTAGTTGATGAATTTCATTTAAGATTAGTGTTCCTTATGTACTTGTCTTGTTTACTACATGAATATTTTTCTATGTTTGATATGGGTTAATTCTTTTATGTTGTAGAATTTAAGTATTTGTTGTTACTATGTTTAAATGAAGTTTGCACATATACGTATGGTGATTATAGCTTATATTTGTAGTTGTGCATGGAAATAACAAATGTGGATAGTCTTTCCTAGTAAGTTAACTTTATGATTTTGGTTATGAGTCATCAATAAGAGGATTGAGTGGTTGGGTGTAGAGGATCATAACTGGTATGTTGTGAGAACTTGGACCTCATGTGTGTGTGTGATTAAGGAATTATACCTCGCACACAGTAATAATAGAAGTGACTTATGTCACCTAGGTGATGGTGCGCACATTTGTACTCTGGATTCAATGTGCTAGTGTGTGTAGTTATTTTATTTAATTATGTTGCATAATGTCATGTCGTAAAAAGAGTATGTTTCTTTCACTATTATATGTTGTATGGCATGACTCAATTGGCCTGAGAGCATACTTCAAGAGATCCTGTGTGGACTTGTGTGTAAATTAGTAACTGTGTAATGAAAGTTTAGAGTAGCATGAACTAGTAATATGTTGGGTTTGTTAGATTTTGGCTCATTCAAAGCATGTGTAAGTTGCTAACAAGACTCAGTGGGAGACTGGGTACCTTACATTCTGGTATCAGATATACAAAAGTTGAGGTGGTGTTACGTGGCCCAGATTGAGGTGCTTAGGGATGTTACATATTGGTATCATAGCTACAAAACTTGATCTGGTGTGACATGGACCAACCTAGGGTGGCTAGGGATGTTACAGATTGGTATCAGAGCCATTGGTTCAACACTGGACTTGAATGGGATATATATTAGTGTGAATAGATGTGTTCACTAAGAATTGGTACTTGGTAGTGCAAAATATAGTTTCCATGGAAGGCCATGGGTGAGTTGTATAAAGTTGTGATGTGCACAAAGATATGGAAGTGTAGGTGTGCACACTAGAGTTTGGAATGATAATCCAAGAGATACAAGGGAAGGATTCTTAAAAAATGGTGCAAAGTTTTCATGTAGATGTTGCATGAAATAACCTAACAAAAAAGCTTGGTGTCTTCACATTTTGCATAATTATCTACGATTAGAGTGGAAAAGACTCAGTACAGAAGGTTAAAAACATGGAATATGCACAAAGGAATTACAGTCCTAATGATGAATTTGGAGATTTGTATGTCGGTTTCGGTGCCGATGGTACATAATCCAAGGTTGAGAGCATGAACTTGGTAGAAAAAGTAAAAATATTATAGAAAGATGACCATAGTTATAAGGATGATAACGAAAGGCTTATGAGAGCCTAGGCATAAAAATATGACTTCAATGTCAAATTGATGTAGAGCCTGAAAAAATAGAAGATAAAATGGATAAGGAGACATAGATAAGTAGATCAAGGAGTCACATGTTTCATGATGAGAAAGGAAGAGAATAAATAAGTACCGGTAAGCATTCTTTCAGGAAAGCTAACAATATCTCAATTCCATCTCCTGTTAGAAAGAATAACAGAAGGACTAGAGTGGATGATCTAAAAGTGGAAATGAATAATATTAAGCCTCCTACATTCGATGGTGAGAACAAGAAGTACGAATATGCAGAGACCTAGTTGTTGGGTATGGGAAATTACTTCCATCTACATAAATATTATGCATAGGAAGAAGGGAGAATTGATATATATTTGTTAAAAAAAAAGGTGTCAATGTGGTGGGATAAATATGTGCATGTCCAACACACTGATGAGAAGGAAGTGACTTGGAGAGAGTTCAAGAGGTATTTAAAAAATAAATACTTAACCAAGCGGTGCTATGAAAGTAAAATGAAGGATTTCTCCGAACTCAAGCTTGGGAGCATGACAATTGATGAGTACGAAAGAATATTTTTAGAACTATTGAATTATGTGCCTTTTATCAAGGACGAACAAGTGAATATTAAGTGGGTTTACCTCATTTATCAATGAAAATATACAATATGATGACCCTAAAATGTTGGAAGAGACCATAATGCACGCTAAGTGTTTTTATGATTAGAAAAGGGGAAGACCAACTCTCCAAAAGGATTGGGAAGACAATATGAAAAGTAAGGTGGAATAGAGGAAGAAGGGAGTTAGGCCACCATTTCTTAGAAATACTACGCAATAACATATGACTCTTCATGAGCCCAGAATGTTATAAATAGTGGGACCAAACTCATGGAAACAACCTATGCAGTGTTGGGGTTATGGAAAAAATCATATGTGCATAGATTTCCCTCTAATAAGTGATAAACAAAGGACTACACATAGTGTACAACAAGTTGTGACAACGGAGGACATGGTTAGAAATGTGCCAAGGATTTACGTCGAATTAGATAACAAGAAGGATGAGTTCCATTCGCACATGATCGAGGTCGAAGGTAATATTAATTACCAACCCATTGCTATTTTAATAGACTCAGAATCTAGTCATAGTTATCTAGATCCTAAAATGGTGGAACGATTCCATTTGTCGAGAAGCAATCTTGGGAAGCCTTGGTTGGTGTAGTTAGCTACAATAGAAAAAAGGAAAATCAAGGAGATGGTTATGGCATGTCCATTGGAGATGAATGGACTACACACAAAGTATGATTTGAATATTATACTTTTTGTCTTGTAGGATTTTCTCATTGGTATGGATTGGTTGGATGAACATCATGACGTCCTGGATTGTTACAATAAGGAATTCACTTTCCTGGATGAGCAATGAAATTTAAGATCACTTCAAGAAATTCCAAGAGACGTGACTACCAGAGAAGTTTCATCTTTGTAGTTGTAGAAAATTTACAAAAAAGGGTGTCAAGTATTTGCGGTGCACGTGGAAGAGGAACCTAAGGATAAATTCCTAAGTGTGGAAGAGCGTGTAGTACTGAAAGTGTATGAGGATGTTTTTAAAGGGATACTAGGATTTTCTCCGAAAAGAGATATATACTTCTATATAAATGTAATGCTATGAGAAACACTTGTATCTGAGACTCCTTATAGGATGAGTATGTCGGAACTGAAGGAGTTGTATATGAAAATTGAAGATCTTATGAAGAAGGGGCATATACGCCCAAGTGTGTCGCCTTGGGGTGCATTGGTTTTGTTCGTGAAGAAAAATGATGGTATGCTACGACTTTGTATGACTTCCTTAGTGAGTATGACTTCGACATAAAGCATGTCAAAGGAAAAGAGAATATGGTGGCTAGCATACTTAGTAGATTAAGGATGCATGAAATGTATGTTATATACATTAGCATATACCATCTATATTTGCGTGATTTTTTTTTGGAAGTTTCCAAATCAAATCTGCATTATATGGATATAAGTGTGACTTTACAACAAGGTATGTCACAACCAAAGTTTGAAGGTTATGAGTTAAGAGGGGATGGGATCCTAACATATAGATGTAGAGTCTATGTGCCAAATGATCAAGAGTTGAAGAACCTAATTTTTTCAAAGATGAATAAGGTTATTTATGTTAGACATCTAGGATACCAAAAGACAATTGTTGCAGTCAAGAAGAAATACTTTTTCCTAGGTATGAAAAGGGAAGTTGTTGATTTTATTGTGAGATATCTTGAATGTCATAAGGTTAAGGTTGACCATAAAAATCTAGTTGGTTTGATGAAAATTTTTCCTATTCCTGAGTGGAGGTGGGAATTTGTCACCATGGAATTCCTAACAAATTTTATTAGGATTGATAATAAGCATGATTCCATTATGGTGGTGGTGGACAAGCTTACTAAAGTTGCCCATTTTATTCCAGTGAAGTCAACCTACAAGGAAGCCGAAACTACTAAGATATACATGCACGAAGTTGCTAAGATACATGGTGGTACCTTAGACAATTTTGTCTGACAGATATTCCAAGTTCACCTTGAACTTTTGGAAAGGGTTATTCAATGGATTTGGGACAAGTCTGAATTTCAGCACAACATATCATCCTCGGTCAGATGGTCAAACCGAGAGGGAAAATTGGGTGATTGAAGACATGATAAGGATATATGTGTTGGATAAGACATTGAAATGGGTAGACTAACTTCATTTGGTATATTTTTCTTACAACAATGGGTATCATGCATATTTAAATATGATCCCATTTGAGGCACTTTATGGTAGAAAGTGCAATGCCCCTGTAAGTTGGGATAACCCAACAGACCGCACAATAGTTGGGCCATATTTACTCTGGGAAATGGAGGAGAAGATGGTTAAGATAAGGAAAAATTTAAAGGATGCCCAAGGTAGGAAGAAACGTTTCATAGATAAAGGGGGAACCCACGAGGAATTTTACATGGTTGATCATTTATTTCTAAAAGTGAAGGCCAGGCGCAACACCCTGAAGTTAGGAATGTGTTCTAAATTAGCAACACACTATTGTGGGCCATATTAAATACTTGAAAGTATTGGTATTGTCGCTTATATGCTTGCATTTCCTGTGTCCTTATGCATTCATAATGTTTTCCATGTGTCATTTCTTAAGAAATATGTACTTGATGCTAATCATTTCATTGATTGGAATGTGATTCAGGTGGAGCCAAAAGGTGGATTTCAAGTGCGATCGGTTTGCATATTGAATTTGAAAGTCAAGTAGCTTCATAATCAAGTCATGTAGTTGTTAAAGTTCTAATGGATATGGTATGGTCTTAAGGATGCAACCTGGGAGAGAGAGGATGTTATGAGAGCATAGTATCCTCATCTTTTTGAATAGTTTTGAAATTTTGTATGTACATGTGTATATAATGCACTGAGGACAATGCATAAATAAGGGGGAAGGGATTGTAGTGTCCCTAATCCAGGACCCTTTGTAATTGTACATAGGTTGGTGAGACGATTTGTACCAATAATAATGTAATGAACACTTAGGCTGGTGAGACACGAGCATCTGTTTTTGGTGTGGCGCACATTATACTAGTGCACAAAGAAGTGTTAAAAAAGACAGGGTGCACACACTTTGTGTGTCACTCACACATAGGAAAGTGCGCATATTACACCTTGTTTCACGAAGTTGGGTTAGTGCATGGGAATGAATGTTTATGTATTGAGGTCGGAGAGCCTATGTGAATATGATTCTGGTGATCCTAGATGCAGATAGGCAAACACACCTATCCATGTAAATATAATCATGAATATTAATATAATATTGCATTACTGTGTGCTGAATGAATCAGAAGAGAATATATGGGGGCGCTAATCCAATGGAAAAGGGAAAAGGGGGTGAGTTATAAATCTCGAGGAATATTTAATAATATTTCCAGGAAAAGTGTAAATTTTATCTGGATATATTATTTCATCCCAAGTTCCCAAGGATAGGGAACATGTCACCAAGTGGCTTAAAGTTACTTTTGAAGGTGAAAAGTGTTAGGTGGAAGGTATGAAATATATATTTTTGGCCTTAGTGTATTTAAATAATAATAATTATTATGTTTTTATTCATGTTGCAAGATATCGTCAGCAGAAGGGGGTTGAAATATATGGAAAATATGACTATAACCTTATCTGCATAAAGAAGCTTGTAAGGAGTTCTGGGGTTGTATCCAGAGGTTCTCTGTCAAAGAGTCTGGTGACAGACCTTGATTAGTCTCTATGGGTGAGAGATTGGTTGTTGTGGAGTGGTTCTCAGACTCGCAGGCATACACTCCAGGAGAGAGTTTTGTTAAGGGTTGTTCCCTGCTATGTTTAGCATTAGTCGCAGGGCTCAGAGACTTTCTGTATGACCTGCTATTGGTAACCCTAGGAAGGGAAGTGGGCTACGAAATAACATATGAGTATATAAGGGGAACACTTCCTTGGGTGTGACAGGTGCGTGGGGAATGAGAGACAGTGGGCTAGATGCAATAGTGGGCACTTAGGACTAGTAAATTCTGTTGAGTTTCAACCCATAGCTTGTTGCAAGGAACCATAGTTTTTGGTGGAGTTGATGCCTAGATAGAGAATGGCATGTTGCTGAATGATTATGAGAAACAAAATATATGGTTTGGATGAATGTATGAGTGAAGTCCGCAGTTAGTGACTTTCGTTTAAGATAAGTGTTCCTTATGTAATTGTCTTGTTTCATGTGTGCATATTCGTCTATGATTGATATGGGTTAATTCTTGTATGTTATATCATTTATGTATATGTTGTTATTATTTTTACATGTAGTTTTCACAAATATGTATGGTGCTTATATCATGTTTTTGTATTTATGCATGGATATGAAAAATGTGGATAGTATTTCCTGGTAAGTTAACTTTGCGATTTTGGTTATGAGTCATCAAGAAGAGGATTGAGTCGTCAGGTGCCCAGGATCGTAACATGTATGATCCGAAAGGCTAGAGATCATGTGTGTGTGTGTGTGTGTGTGTATTTAAGGAATTAGACCTCACGCACAATAATAAGGGAAGTGTGTCTGTCACCCAGGTGGTTGTGTGCACAATTGAACTGTTGGGTCAGTATGTGAGTGTGCATAGTTGTTTGATTTAATTCTATTGAATAAGATCATTTTGTTAAATAAGTATGTTGCTTCCACTATTATAAGTTGTGTTGTGTGACTCTATTTGGATGAGCATGTACCTCAAGTGATATTGTACGGAATTGTGTGTAAAGGAGTAACCACATAGTGAAATTTTAGAGTAGCATGACCCAATAATATGCTAGGTGTTAGCACTAGAAGATGCTCTTTGACTACTAGGAGGGAATGCATAGGACATCTAGCTATTGAAATGGCTTGTTTGGTTTGATAGGTCGATCAAGAAGGTTGAAAATATAAATATCTGGTAAAACTTCTCCAAACATATACTGAAATGATCATTAGCACTTCATATAGTTCGGGGCATTCACAATGAAGGTTAGATAAATAATGGACAATGAGATTTTGAGGAACAAGGAACATATATGAATGCATAAGTGTCACCATATGTTAACTCATACATTCAGAAAGAATATATTTAGATCCAAAATCATATTTTAAATATGAATCAAATACTTGAATACAACTTACAAGAAACAAGTAATTAACAATAAACTCATCATTGTAATCGAAGTTGAATCTTTGAGAAAATCAATGGAATGCAGAAATTTTCATTGCATTCAAATAAGACATAAAAATGAGATACATAGATGCACAATCCAATCATCAGGATGTATGATTTATTGAGTATGGAATGTTGCATACAATTAAACTCTTCCCTCAGTTCTCATTCTTTCAACCTCTTCCACTCAAACCCCAACTTCCTTCCAAAATGAAGATCCCTATCTTCTTTCACAATTCTTTCTTAAATAGAAATTACAATTCTTGATTGAGAGTAACCAGTTCAAATTAATCTCCAAATCAAAAGGATATAATCCTAATCTATAGCATAAAATCATGATATAATATCCAGGTTGAATGGATGAAGGTGGAACTTCTGTTCAATGGGCGTTTTTTAGAAAATAAAATTATGAAAAATATAGAAAAATGACTCTTAAAGAACCACTAGTATTTCCCAAATGGTTCACGTTTATGGGAAGCAAACCAGAACCTAATTTGGTATCTTCCTGAAAAACCCCATGTTTTAGTTTTTTGAGATTCGATTTCATTTTCTTATAAGAAATCATGTCGCAGGATGAACACAAAAATAATCACCTACAAAAATTTATGCATTTTGCTTTACCAAATATTGATCAAATGGTGTTTTCAATCGCCTTGATATCTTTGGATATTTGATGAGTTGAACAAGTTTAAATTATGATTATGATAGCCAATGAAACTATTCCACCCATTAACTATGATGTATTTCCACAAAACAGTGACAAAAATTATTACTTAAACTGGATCCAACTGGGGATGGTGTACTCCCCGTGAGACACCAAGAACACACAGACTGAAAAGGCTTTGTACCAGTGCCTCGATTGGGATATGGAGCCAATTATTAAGCTATTGTACACCAAACCGAACCACAAATTGAAAACTCAAATGAAATACTCAAATTAAGAGCATATTTAGGTACGCTAATTCCTACTCTAATCAACAACAACTTCATGAATACATTAATGTGAAACTTCCAATGAATCTAGGTAAGCATTTTTCTGGAAAAAAAATATTCTTGTTTGCAGCTGAATGAGAAAGTGAAAAAGAAATGCGACATTTGTAGCAAGAGTTCCAAGAAAAACTTATACTTACTGCTGCAACTAAGAGATATGCCCAAAGCTGCAACATTTGGGACCTTTGAAAAAAATTACTCCATGTAGATTGTCATCGAGTCTTGAAGAATGTGACATACTTTCTACTGGTTAAGAAGAAAATTCTTCTTCCATGTGAATATTGCTTCATAATGATTAGGGGGCAACAAAATCCTCTTGAAACTATTGATCATTATCTTGGGTAGAAAATTATTTAACATGATTCAAAACAACAAGGTTGTCATGAAAATCATAATGTAGAAACATAGTTTCATCAATTCCAAAAGTAGAAAGAATAAGCTCAATGGAACCTTCACTTAGAATAACTGTCTCCTCATGCATATGACTAGAGCTATCATCCTAAATTTTGGGATTAGAGAAATGGTGAAACAATTGAAATTCTTCACAACATTTATCATAAGGAAATCAATTGCATATTTTCTTTTACAATATGATTTAAATACAACAAGAATTTCATTTGGCGAGGAAATATTGGATTGAGGTAGAGATATACACCATTCTCATTCTTTTCCTTTGAATGAATACCTGATCATATTCATTAAAACATCTTCGTGGATAATTCTAAATTGTCGCATATATTCGTGAAAATCCAATAAAAAATGAGCAAGAAATTCCCAATATTCTCCTTTAAAATTTGGAAGAGAGCTTTCCCATTCATTTATTTCAGGCATAGGATTCAAAAAGTAAGGTACATTAGAGAAATAAAAAATTGCATACCTCCAAGACAAGATGAATTCTGTTTCTTTTGAAGTTCTGGAACGATTGAGTCGACTATGGATTCTTACACCATGGAGTCACTAGGTGAAGGATTTGTAGCCAAATAGGTGTCCACTTCTTGTTCACCATCAATATGAGGATCTAAACATTGTTGTACACCTAGGGAAAATATTAATTCTTGCTCCCGAAAA
Organism: Picea engelmannii; assembly: GCA_009831015.1. Taxonomy (NCBI): domain Eukaryota; kingdom Viridiplantae; phylum Streptophyta; class Pinopsida; order Pinales; family Pinaceae; genus Picea; species Picea engelmannii. The sequence goes on along the minus strand of ML776761.1, from coordinate 837,314 downwards.
TAACACCAAAATATGTTAGCGCTGGAATATGCTCTCTGACTGGTTGGAGGGAATGCCTAGTTGATCTGAAATTGAAGGCTTGTACAACATGAAAGTAAAATTTTATGTTTCTTTGGAAATGGATAAATTTGCAAGAACATAGATTTTTATAAGAGTTTTGGACTTAAAATTGCAGAAATAACAGAGATAAACAACCATCAAATAACACACTTAACACAACAAATGATAAAGGAGTTCACCCCTTTCTTAGGATTCATCTCCTGGTCCAACTTCCAATGGCCCTCTTGCATTAAGTGTTCAATATCTGAAAAAAAAAATATTTACAATGCTCAAATGGAAAAAATAACAACTCCAATCGCTTCAGAACTGTCAAAAACCCCTGACTAGGCTTTTCCTGCACTTGATTTGGTCAAAAAATGAGAAATTTATCTCTCCTAGAAGTTTCTCCTTACTCCTACAGCCAAATCTATCTCCAAAATTCACACACAGTGCCAAAAACTAGCTCACACGCTCAAAACCTAGCTTCCCTGCACAGTTCTAGATTGTGGGCTATTTTGGTGCATAGTTAGCGAAATTGGTGCCAACGCTTAAAAATCCTGGTCGTGTGGTGTTACGTGTCCAAGGGATGGCGCTAATTGCACGCCCCTATCGGGAGGCTCCCTGTCAGTTCCGCCCTTGGTGCAAGAGTAGTTTGTTACTGGTTTGTGTGATCATAGGCTGCGGCTAAGCCTCGAGCCTTTTTACCGCCGACTAAACTGGAGTTCAAATTTAAATATAAATATTTCCATTATAGGGTAAGAAACACACCGCAGGCAGATTGATGAGTTTATCCTGTGCACGTCCATTCATCCTAGAGGTCATGGGTTCAAACCCCATGGATTCCAACCAACATTTTACAGGTCGGTGGGGTGCCATGTGGAAACCCCTGGTTGGGCCACCTCGCATCCTTCCATTGGCCAAACTCAACTACCAAAATCCCAATCAACTATCCAGTCTCCTGCAACGCCTGATCCCATTCCACCTCTTCTTTCCACGTTAGAAACATGTAATCCCTACCATGTAATTTGTGTGGATGTACAGACTATACATTTAGTTTCCACGTTAGCCTATACAGATTGTACGGACTGCATAGTCCACAAAATTTTCTGTGTTTTCGAAAATGGACAGAACACCATAAATTTTCCGTACAAACTCCATTTGAGCCTGTTCAAGTTGATTTGGGATCATGAGGATGAGATCTACGCAATGAAATCATTTTCATGTAATTTTGAACACTTTAATTTTTTGAGCATTTTTTGATCCCCTGGATCACTCCTCCCCATTGGGAAGATTTTGGACCTCCAAAAGACTATTTCAATCAACATGTAGATGAGGACACAATTACCTCACCCTTCCAGTCTCAATCCATTTATCTTTTCTTGGATTTGTGCCTTTGAGACGAACACGAAGGGACTCCACATTCCCTCATTTTGAAGTTCTTGTATTTCTGTCAAGGATGGTATCCTATTGCAATTCTGAAAGATATTATGCCGAGAAGTCATATATTGAAGGATTTGAACATGCTCTCCTTGATCATTAATCAAATGAGGTTCATACAATCTCAAATTCTCAACATTAACAACTGCAGACATTTGCATATAAGGAGGAAAATTCAAACGAAAGGCATTGTTAACAATTTTTTCAAGAATCCTCAAAGGTCCATATCTGATTGGTTTTATATTTTTACCTTCTCCTTTAAGCCTCTCTTTGCTAATGTAAATCCAAACTTCATATACAAAATGGAAACTGTGATCAACACAATGCTTGTCATGTCTTGTCTTGTACTTGGCTTGACTGTTTTCCAACTATTCTTGTACCATTTGATGCACCAATTGAATTTGTTCAATGAACTTATTTTCTCTATAAATTTCATAGTGACCATCGATAGCAACAACGTTCCCAAAGATAAAATCTAAAGGATATTTTGGCAAGTAAACAAAACATGCCTCAAATGGATATTTTTGAGTCGATGAATGCTTAGCCCGATTATAAGCATGTTGAATGTAGTGTAGGTGCTCATCCCAAAGCTTAGGATGTTTGTTGCAATAACCAGAAGAATATGTACTACTTTTCTATTCACCACTTCTATCTAGCCATTATTTTATGGATGGAATGTTGTGCTCTTTTTAAACTTGGTGTCCATGAGTGCCCATAAGCTTGACCAAAAGTTCCTAAGAAATGGAGAATATCGATAAAAAATAATGGATGGATTTGGGAAACCCAAAATGTACCCATACATGTTGAAAGATCATTTGTTGCATTTGCTCAACTGTAACCTGCTTCTTACAAGGAATTAAAATGCACATTTTGTTGAAACGATCAACCACAACATAAAGATATTCATGATTTATTTTAGACATAGGTAGTCCCCATACAAAGTCCATGGAATTTTTTTCCAAAGGATGGGAAGGAACTGGAAATGGAGTATAGAATCCTAACTTTCTATTTATAGGCTTACTTGTAGCACATAAAGAACATCCTCTTACATATCGTGATACACTTTCATTTATTTTAGGCCAATAGAAATACCTTTTCATATTTTCCACCATCTTTCCTACACCGAAATGGAAAACAATAAGAGAAGAATGTGCTTCCCTTATGATGTTGACTCTTTCACCCTCTGGAATACATAGCTTTCCAAGATGATACAAAATTTTATCATATACATGGTAATCCAATTCATCTACTTGGTTAGCTTGACATAAAGTTGCATATACATCTTTAAAATCAACATCTAAAGCATAATGTTCAACCTAGCTCTCATGCATGATATAATTATGCTTAAGAATAATTGAAGCACTAATAATAGGCCTAGAAAGCATATCAACAACCTTGTTATAAATGAGTTTCGTATACCTTATCACCAAGTGGAATTGTTGCAAGAAGCCCAACCATTTGAAATGCCTTGCTTGTTGTAGCTTAGTTTGTGATTGAAGTACTGGAAAGGTTGATGATCACTATGAATAATAGCTTATTTTCCTAAAAAATAATGTTTCCACTTTTTCACACTTTGCACCAATGCATACAATTCCTTGTCATATGTAGGATAATTAACTACTGCACCATTAAAAGTTTCAGAATGAAAACATATGGGATTATCATGTTGCAACAAGACTGATCCCATGGCATAGTTCCTTGCATCTATTTGTATCTCAAATGGTTGTCTTAAATCAGGAAGTGCAAGAACTAGAGTTGAACTAATTTTCTCCTTCAATGCATCAAAATCTCTTTGTTTCTTGCCTCCCCATTGGAAAACTTGCTTAATTCTTGTCACAACATGTAATGGAGCTTCAACTGAAGAAAAATTAGAAATAAAATTTGTCCAATATTGGGTTTCTCCCAAAAAGCTTCTAACGTTTGTTACATTGTTGCACTTGGGCCAATCTAAAATGACTTTGACCTTTAGGGATTTATCTTCAATTTCCCCCCTCCAACAATATGTCCCAAATAAACTAATGAGGTCTTTCCAAACTCACATTTAGACATCTTTAAAAACAATTTTTATTTCTTCAAGACATCTAAGAATTGTTTCACATGCCTAACATGTTCTTCACGAGATTTGCTAAATATCAATATGTTATCCAAGTAGATAATTACACAGTTATCAAGAAAATTCCTTAAAACATCATGCATAACTCTCATGAATGTTCGAGGAGAATTACAAAGCCCAAATGGCATAACCATCCATTCATACAAACCTTGCTTTGTTTTGAAAGTTGTCTTCCATGTGTCTCCTTCAACAATCTTAGTATGATTATAACCACTCCTCAAGTTGAACTTAGCAAAATACACAACATCTTTCAATTGATCAAGAAAATCATCAATTCAAGGAAGATGGTAATGATTCTTTACCGTAATCTTGTTCAAGGCTCTGAAATCTACAGACATGCACCATGTACCATCTTTATTTGGTAGTAAAACAATTGGTGACCCACATGGCGATGTTCTTGGCATGATAACCCCTTTGTCAAGCAACTCTTGGATTTATTTTTTGATTCCAACATTCTCCATGTTTGACGTCCTGTACATGCCAATATTTGTAAGAGGAAAATCTTGTTGCAATTGGATATCATGTTGGATACCTCTTTTAGGAGGATATCCTTTGGGCTCCTGAAATATCTCATCATATTAGTTAACAACCTCATATAAATCAGATTTTAACTTTGCATCACATCCTTGGAAATATTTTTTTTCAACACTGTCTTTGGGTTTGATCATCAAGAGTACAAAGGTCTTACTAGCATTGACTAGCCTCTTCATTTGTACAACATTTACAAGTGACAAATTCAACTTCTTTGTATGTGCTCTAACAATGTACTCAACTCCATTTTTAAACAAATGATATTTGTTCTCATGACGATGAAAGATGACTCTCTTATCATATAAATATGGGCTTCCCAAAACAATACCACAAATATCCAATGGAAACACATGAAAATCTACCTCATATATAAAGTTTACAGTGATGGAAAATCTTAATTTACATCTCTCAGTCACATGCAATTTTTCATTTTCACATATCCAACCTAAAGGATATAGTTTAGGAGGAGCAGTAGTTTCCAATTTTAGTTTCTTGATAGTGTCTTCAGAAATGAGGTTTACTTGTGAACCAATATCAAATAGAGTATCTATCTCAGTATGCTTTGGAATAACCCTTATCTGGAAAAGATCTATTCTTTCTTTTTCATGTTGAATTTCATTGAGGCTACTACTTTAAGAACTAGTAATTGAAATAGAGTCCTTACCTTGAAAACCCATGGTTGTGATCTTAGTTTCATCTCCAGAATCATATACTAAATCATGTTGTGAAATTGTAGCAGTCTTTGGTTTCCCTTTGTTGTTGAACTTTTTGGGTCTCATTTCATGATGAATTTTTCAACAATGGTCTTCATCATGGCCTTCTTTTGAACAATCTTTACATGAGAGTTTTTCTCCCTCTTTCTTGACTGAAGCATTCTTCTTTCCTTTTCCTTTTAATTTAGTCTTTCCTTTGTCTCCATTATAAAATGGCTTCTTGTTGCCCACTTGAGGAGTATTCTTCCCTCTTTATTCTAAATGAGTTTTGTATACACAAAATTCATCTAGATTTGTAGGGTTAAATGTAAGAATTGTGTGTCTCAAGTAGTTATTCAATACTCCAATGTATTTGTGTAAATTTTTTTGAGAAGATAAATCTATACCCAAAATCAAAGATATTCTCCTAAATTCTCGAGTGTATCTTCTCACATTTTTCCCTCTAGCTTTCCTAAAGTTTTTCCAATCCATGATAGCTTTCTGCATGTATGCTAATGGAAAAAATTTCCTTTTAATTGCAACAATAAAATCATTCCAAGAGGATTAAACTTTAGCATGTTTCTTCATGTCCTCTTGAGTTTTGGCTTCCAACCAAATGAATGTTGCACCTTCCAATCTAAGAGAAGCAAGTTGAATCTTAGTTTCATCATCCTAGATTCTTTGTATCCTACAATACACTTCAATCTGGAAAATCCAATTATCCAATTTCTCAACATTTACCTCTCCATTGTACGTAGGCAATTCAAACTTAATTTTAAGCTTAAGAAAAGGAGTTTGTGGAGGAGTTTTAGCATGTTCTTTTTGGATAATTTGGATATGGTTGTGAAATGGTAGAAGAAGAGGAAGATGGAGGTGAAGGAGGTGGAGTGTCACCATTTCCTCCATTTCCTTTTGGATTTTTATCACCATTACCTTCATTACCTCTTGAATTATTTGAGCTTTCTTCTTGCAACCTTGCATTCCTTTCATATAAAACTTTTATCATTTATGTCATATCAAAGAAAGATTTTCTGAAAGTTTCTTCACCATAAGTGAGGGTTTCATGACTCTCCTCATGAGCCATACTTGGTGAATGTCTCCTTGAAACTTGAGTTGAATTAATTGTTCTCCTTCTTGAAAGTTGAGAACTTGGCTTCACAAGTTTCCCTTTTCCTCTTATAAGCTTCAACCTTGTAAGCATCATAAAAACACTCGCAAAAAATCAAAACTTCACCATAACCTATGCTATGATACCAAATTGATCTGAAATTGAAGGCTTGTACAACATGCAAGTGAAATTTTATGTGTCTTGGGAAATGGATCAATTTGAAAGAACATAGATTTTTATATGATATTTGGACTTCAAATTTCATAAATAACAGAGATAAACAACCATCAAATAGAACACATAACACAACAAATGATAAAGGAGTTCACCCCTCTCTTTGGATACATCTCCTAGTTCAGCTTCCAATGGTCCTCTTGCATTAAGTGTTAAATATGTGAAAAAAATTGATTTAACAATGCTCAAGTGGAAAAAATAACAGCTCCAACGGCTTTAGAACTTTAAAAAACCCATGTTTAGGATTTTTTTTCACTTGATTTGATCAAAAAATGAGAAAGTTATCTTTCCTGGAAGTTCATCATTTCTCCTACAACCAAATTTGTCTCCAAAATGCACACACGGTGCCAAAAACCAGCTCATGCACTGATAGCCTAGCTTCCCTGCACAATTTCAGATTGTGGGATATTTTGTCGCGCGATTAGCAGAATTGGCGCCAGCCCCCTCAAAATATTGGTCATGTGGGGTTACGTGTCTAAGGTATAGTGTTAAATTCCCTCCCTTGTGGTTGGATCCCCTTTGGTTCCGCCCTTGGCTCTGCAGTGGTTTGTTACTAGTTTCTGTGACCAAGGGATGGGCCTAAGACCCGACCCTTTTTACCGCCGACTAAACTCGAGTTCAAATTTAAATATAAGTATTTTCATTATATGGTAAGAAACACCCTGCAGGTGGATTGGTGATTTCGGCCTACGAATGTCCATTCGTCCTAGAGGTCATGGGCTCAACCCTTGCGAAATCCAACCAACATTTTACATGTCAGTGGGATGCCATGTGGCAGCCCTTGGTTGGGCCACGTGGCATCCTTCCATTCACCCAACTCAACTACCAAAAGCCCAATCAGTTTTCCAGTCTCCTACCATGCATCATCCCATGCCACATGTCCTTTCCACGCCATCTCTACCACGTGAATTGTATGGATGTATGGACTGTACATTCAGTTCCCATGTCAACCTATAAGGACTGCACAATCAACAAAAATTTCCCTATTTGGGAAAATGGATAGAACACCATAACTTTTCCATACAGACTATGTTTGAGCCCATTCAAGTTGAGTTGGGATCGTGAGGATGAGATCTACGCAATGAAATATTTTTCAAGTGATTTCAACACTTTTATTTTTGACCATTTTTTATCCCCTGAATCACTAGAACATATTAGTTATTGCAATGGTTTGTCTGGTTTGATAGGTCGATCAAGCAGGTTGAAGATATAGTAAAATTTATCCAAACATATACTCAAATGATCAACATGACTTCATATAGTTTGGGGCATTCACAATGAAGGGTACATAAATAATGGACAATCATATTTGGACAAACAAGGAACATATATGAATGAATACGTGTCACAATATGTTAACTCATACATTCACAAAGAATATATTCAGATCCAAAATCATATTTTAAATCTAAATCAAATACTTTAATACAACTTAAAAGAAACGAGTAATTAATAGAAAACTCATCACTATAATTGAAGTTGAATCTTCGGGGAAATCAACACATTGCAGAAATTTTCATTCCATTCAAATAAGACATAAAAATTAGATGCATAGATGCACAATCTGACCTTCATGATGTCTAAGTCCTCGAGTATGGATTTTTTCATAGAATTAAACTCTTTCCTTAGTTATCATGCTTTCAACCTCTTCTACTCGAACCCCAACATTCTTCAAAAAGAAAAATGCCTCTCTTCTTTCACAATTATCACTTAAATAGAAATTACAATGCTTGATTGAGAGTAACCAGTTCTAACTGAGATCCAGAACAAAAGGATCTGATCCTAATCTATAACATAAAATAATTATATGATATCTGGGTTTAATGAATGAAGGTGGAACTTATGTTGAATGAGTGTTTTAAAAAAAATTGAATTATGAAAAATATGGAAAATTCACTCTTAAAGCGCCACCTGTAGCTCCCAAATAGTTCCCTCTTTTTGGAAACGCCAAACTTACACCTAATTTGTTTTGTTCTTGAAAAAACCCATGTTTTAATATTTTGAGATTCAATTCCATTTGCTTGGAAATCATGGTGCAAGATGAACACAAAACAATCACCTACATAAATTTTTGCATTTTTTTTTACCAAATATTGACCAAATGGTGCTCTTAATATTCTTGATATCTCTGGATATTTGATGATTTGAACACATGTAAATGATGATTAAGATATCCAATGAAGCCATTCCACCCATTTACTCTCATGGAATTCCACAAAACAATGACAAAATTTAGTGCTAACACTGGGGTTGTTACAATTTGGTTGATTCACAACATGTGTAAGATTGTAACAAGACTCAGTGGGAGATTGGGTATGTTACATTCTGGTATCAAACATACATAATTTGAGGTGGTGTGACATAGCCTATCTTTGGGTGACTAGGGACGTTACATATTGGTATCCGATCTACAAAAGTTGATGTGGTGTGACGTGGTCCAACTTGTGGTGGCTATGGATGTTACAAAGCTAAAGGATACAACTGCTTTCTTAATGCAACAAAAAATTCAATCAATGAAGAAATATTTTTACCATGTTGAATAAGATCAGTCTTTGTCCGATTTTCCCACCATATCAAAGTTGTGTCGCTCATGAAAAGTGTAACCAATTGTATCCTTGAAGTATCCTACTTCATTTTTTGTACCCTACAATACACTTCAATCTGTTTGACCCAATTATCCAACTTATCTGTATTCAACTCTCCATCTAAGTAGGAAACACAAACTTTACATCTATATTTAACAAAGGAAGATCATGATAATGAGAACACTTCCTATATTGCTTCTTCGTTTTATGAAAATAATGTTCACTTCCATCGGAAGAATATGATGATGATGATGATGATGACGATGGGGATGGAGGAGACCCTGGAGGTTTTCCACCTTCTCCTTCTTCTTCATATTTTACCATCGTTTCAACTGGACCACCTTCATTTTGATGAGGAGTTTCTATCATTCTTTCTAGGTCTTCCCAAAATTCCTTAAACAAATTTTTCATCTCAAGAAACATCCTTCGAAATTCCTTATCGGCCTTAGAAAGAACATCTTCATGCTCCATTTATTTTCTTCAAAATACATGTTCAATCTCAAGATTAAATCCTTCAAGTGTTCCTTAACCTTGCTTATATTTTGACATCGTAAGCATTCAATTGCAAATACACGTCAATACCAACTTGTCTTCTGGTAGAAAAGTTTCCATTTAGTGATACTAGCCAGCTCTGATACCCACTTGATCCAAAAATCCTAAGAAGTACAATTAATTCTTAAATACACATAAACATCCAACTAGATTCGATAACTGAAGATCTCTTGACTATTTTCAAAAACAAATGTGAATATCCTTATTTGTGCATAAACTTCATAAATACTAATGAATAAATTGAAGAATAATGAGATAATAGAGAAGAAAATAAAACAACTCAAAATATAGATATTTATGGTATACTTTACTTCATCTTCAAGTTCCCTTTAAATCATTGAAATTTCTCTTCATCATCTCAAATTCCAAATTACATTACGACATGGACTGAAAAACACCCAATTTTGAAGACACTTCAAAAATCCATTGCTCAAATCCAAAAATGAAGTTTACCATTGAATTCCTTGCAAAATTCTGAGAAATGTGAGTATAAAATCAGCCAAATTATGAACAGGGGCCGAAAAATCCCTTTTTACACATATAACAAGACTATGTGTCTCATACATGAAAAACTGAGATAAGACTTTTAAAAATGGTCTCTGATCACAAAAAACAATTATATTCATAATCCTTGCCAAAAAATGAATTTAATGAGTATAAACTTTCCTAGGTGTGGACAATATACCCTACGTCACACTTTTCCATGCAACATATAAACTTAGCAAGCTTGCCACGCACTTCGAGACACATAGATTCACTTTGCATAGAAATTCTTGAACCTCGACATGTGTTCTTGCATTGGAATGTGTGTCCTGACTTAGTCCATTCTCCCATTAAATAGGGCACGATCTCCTTAATGACCTTTGCAAATAATGGATGGTCCTTAATTAGAATTTGGTATATAGTTATAACCAACCGACAATAGTGGTAACATGGTTAGCAGTGGTTTCTAAGATGTTGGTATTGTTGGCGGGTTAGGGATTCTATTCCCAATGACCGCAATATATGGAAGATTTTTTTATTTGTTACAACTATATATATAATATATATAGTTTGTTGGTTGAAACGACCCAAAATTTGGGTTATTATATGGTTAACAATTAAACTATATGTTATAACTATGATTTGTGGTATATAAATTTAACCTTCACATGGAACATAGTTTTGGTTACATGGCATACAAATGAACTTATTTCTAAGGCTAGGGTCAAGGTCTTAAGCCCTCAGCCCTTTATAAACCCAATTGAACATTAATTACAATTTAAATATATTTTATGTCATATATGGGTTAAGACTCAATGTAGTGGCACATTGGTTGTGGCAGGCATGTTAAGGCTTGGAGGGTTATGGATTTCACGGGTTCGACCCCCATTAAATAAATAACTTTTACACAACATTAACCAATATTGGCCAATGGGAGGCTACCACGTAGCATCCTCTCATCGATTATCCTTGCCACGTGTCAACAAACCATTGGTCCACTTGGACTGTACCATATGCCTAGTCAACTTCCAAATAATATGGCATGTTACATGTATAGTGGTACTTTCATATGCCATGTTACCTATTGACGTCGTCATGTACCATGATGACATCATCCTTTGACTTTAACTGTGACTTTTCCATGATTGACCTGAACTTTGACCGCTTATAACATTTTCATATGAGATTTGTTTGACTTGTTTGCACCATTGGAAAGTTGATGAATAGATCTATGAAATGATGTTGTTTTTTTTATCATTTGATATGGTCAAATTTTGATATTTTCTGGACCTTCTTGGAGCTCTTGAGTGTTTCAGATCCTCCTGGACCTCTATGAGAATTCCTTAGATCCTCCTGGATCATTTTTTTTCATGTGGTAGTTGTTGGTTGGCTCCATGTGTAAGGTTGACGTGGTAGACATCATCATTGTCGGCACGAGGATATAGCTCATGTTGGGATAAACTCTCATTGCATTTTTATGATGACAATTGTGTCATTGGCCCCTGGGAGATAACTTGTGATGGGGTAAACTCTCATCGCATATCTCTGACAAAAACCTTTGTTATGACCTCCACCGTTGATCTTTAAGGTGGGGTGTGTGATGAGATCTAGACCGTTGATCAGTCCCACTTGAAAATCATTTGATGAGTGGGGTCCCATGGGATTGCTAGAACTTGGTTCCTAGGCCTTGGTCTCATGATAAGCTCTTTGGATATGAGAAATTAAGTCTTTTTGGGCACGATAGGCCCCTTTTTTACCTTCAATAAGAACCCGAGGTCTTAAAACTTTCCTTAGGAGAAAAAAGAGCATGATTTTCCCATTGTTTTCTTCCATCTGTATCAGAATAATTTGGCTCTTTATTTTTAGATGTTCAGGAACATCACCCCCTATCTATAAATTTCTCAATATTTCCTTTATAACTTCAGCTACCCTTCATTCAATGGCAAGAACAAAAATGTCAGAAACACATCTATCAAAATTAAAAGTGATAAAAGAGTCTAGTCCTTGTCCTTTGTATTATGGTGTTCTTTGTATGATAAAGTTGAGTGTTCCTTCCAATGCAAATAAACATTAGGTGTTGAGAGAATATGTAATTTTAATATAGGTAAGCGGAAATATTGTGCATGATAAGATAAATATTATCATTTGGCCATAACAGAGCATGTTTATGCAAGGTGTATTGGCCATATTTTTACATTAATATTTTTATTTGGTAGCATAAATGTCATGTAATATCTTGTGTGACTTAGCATGGCCATTATTAGGCATTATGGGTATATTTGTACCCATTTAATGGGGATTGTTTATGCTTTGTATGGTGCTAGAGTATAAGTAGGAAATAACAACAATGTTACAACTCCAAGTTTGATCCCAAAGCTTATCTCATGATATAGTAATTCCTTAAATAAAACTCATGTGATTATTGGACCAATTGATGAATATTTTGTTGTCTATAATAGCCTCACATAATTTAGTCTCTTAGGGTATTTTTTTGGTTGGATTCCACTAAATTATGTGATAAATTCCTAGGTGAAGGAAGTGTTCAAACCTTAACTCTCAAATAGTACAAAAAATCATAGCCCAATAAAAGTCTATTTTTTAGTGCACATTTAAGAAATATAATCATGTCACTCAGGTTGTGGTTAGAAATGTTTCGATTTAACTCAATATCTTTCTTGCATGTGATCTGAATGGTATGGAAGTTTCCCTCTAGGTGAAGTCACACAATTTATTGTTGGGTTTATGTTGACTTCCAAGGCCTTTCCTTGTAGTTCTAGATTTTTTTGAAGTGTATATATATTACCATTGGAAAGTTCAACTATCATGAGACCCAATGACTCATTTCCCACATATATGTTTATATCTCTAACTTGGTTTGTTAAAGGAACTCAAACTAGGATTGAGGATTAAATATTGATAGATAAGGTCAATTACCTCGATGGATCTTCAATCCTTTCTCATCCCAACCAAGGTAGAAAGGATTCAACCTCCAGTGATGATGATCATTAGATAAAGTGGTAAAAAAGAGTAGAAGGATTCCACAACACGAAAAGATCCTTTTCTTACGAGCTCAACCAGTTTGAGGTCACCTTTTTCCAAGCCTATGAAATCAACCATATGAATGGAACATGTTGTATCCTCTCATTTCAATTTCCCATATATAGGAGGGAGCATGAGTCAAAGAGTCTAGTCCCATCTCTTATATTGAATTCATAACCCATTGATGAGGGAAGGAATGTGAAAAGACAAAGAAAGATTCCCTATATTCATGGGTAATGTAATGTACCTCGTACTCTCTATAATTGTTGAGGCTATGGGGTAGCTCTTGAAACCCAAAATTTTCCACTTCTCTTTCTCTGATATTTTTCTGTAACATACCCAACCATCTAATTTGGTTGAAATCTCCATTCTATAGCTCTAATACCACAATGTAAGATATCTAACACCCTTGTAACACTATTGAGGTGGTGGGGTACTCCAAATTCATCCCTCTATATTTTGTTTATGATTTGATACAATTCTATCATGTACTCAATAACGTTTGTCTCATGTTGAGTCTATGAGATACCTCTCAAACAAAAAAATTCCATCAATTTATTGATGTAATACCATATTATAATGTACCTAGTCATCTAACTAAATTGAAGTAAACATTCTATAACTTTGATACCATAATTTATGTACTATCTAGTTATGAATTGATTAATGAATGCAAACTAAATAATGCAATATCATGAAAAAAAAATTAATCAATCATATATATAGATGAATACTTATACATGCATGCAAAACAAAATTCAATTCATAACTTAGAAGCATTAAATCAACATAATCATGAATTAATCATAACACTTGTATTTTGGGAATTACTCACCAACTGGTTGTAGATGAAGGACATTCCACCCAACCATAGAGTCTTTGTTTCCTTAATATTGTTTCAATAGGTTCACCTATAATATGAGGCTATGATCCCATAAGGGCAAGATCCCCTATGGCTATCTCTTACTCCCTCTCATAGCACAATCTCCCTAAATTTATAATCTATAAATTATTACAATGATCCCAATCAACCAGCCTTCTTTCCCCATTTGTATACTCAACCTAAGGAATGAGATCCCATTCTCTTACATTCAATCCATCAAGTTATCCCACTTCCATCTATGGCTCCAAGGCAAGCCAACTAGGAAATCGCATTATTAGGGACTCTAGGGATTCTTACCTTCAATCAATTTTCTTAATGATAACCATTTCCCTCACATAAGTTCATAATTTCCACATGGTTTCATTTTCCATAATTCATATTACAACATTAGTGTAGTAGCTTAGGCTCTAATACAAGATTTCTGGTAGAGTTAATCTCAACCACCCTTTGCATGCCAATAATTAAGCATATGTCTTCATAAGAAGCCGATGTATCCCTCTTTTACAACTAATCACAAGGTTGATATGAATTAGAATGATTTTAAATAAAAGGACTTCAGATCAAAATAAAAAAAATATGTTTTTTCTTTGACCCCATTGAGCCTCCTAAACCTCCTTTTTTCCCCCTCTTGTGGAGTCATGACCCCCCATGTTTTTGTCATTATTTTTGTGTAGCCTATTATTATTATTATTATTATTATTATTCAATGTGCAATATTGACACATCAAATCAGTGTTCACATTTTAACCATTCATCATGTACACATCTACATTTACTATTATGGGGATGAAAAATGGGGGTGTTACACTGCCCCTCCCCCTATATTTTTCACCATCCTTGGTGCATATCACCATTATATACAATAAATTTTACATAAAAATTTGAGAACAAATGTGGGTACACCTTTCACATTAGATTCTCCAATTGCCATGTCACTTCTTCAAGGTTGTAGTAGGTCCATTGTGCCTTTACCTACTCTATGACTATATTCTAGAGCACCCTGACCTTCTTATCCAATATATGCACTGGTTACACCTAGAAGTCTCCTTCTAGCTCCACTTGAATCAAAGTCTAGTCAATGACATGGTTAGTATCGTTCACATACTTTTTTAATAACGACACATGAAACACATTTTAGTATCATGCACATACTAGTCATGTTCTATCCAATATCTCAAATGGACCACGATATCTGGCCATTAGCTTGGTGTAGCTTCCTAATTTCAATGAACTTTTCCTTGGCTTCACCGTCAAGAATACATGCTCCCCAAATTTTAATTCCCTTGGTGTCCTTCCTTTATCCACATAATTAATTTTCTTGTCATTTGTTGACCTTAAATATTTCTTCATATTAAACATTTTCTCTTCCATTTCCTTGAGCAACTTTGGCCCAAGTACCACTCTATCTGCTATAATGTCCCAACTAATTGGGGCATTGCACTTTTTTCCATATGAATATTTAAATGGAATAATTCTTAGTGAATATTAATATTCATTGTTGTAGGCAATTTCAACTGAATGCAAGTAGTCCTCCCACTTGGATGGCTTATCCATGACATCCATTCTTAAGATTTCTTTAATCACTTGGTTAAGTCTCTTTGTTTTCCCATCTATCCGTGGATCCATTTTTGTACTAAAATTCAAATTTGTACCAAAACGTTTGAATAATTCTTTCCAAAAGTTTAGAGTAAAATTTGGATCCATGTCTGAAACAATATATTTAGGTACTCCATACAACCTAGAAATTTTTTTCATATAAATTTCCACTATATTAGCTTCATTATGACCTAATTTAACTAGAATAAAGTGAAACTTTTGTTCATTTTTCCACCACCACCATTATGGAATCATGTTGCCATGTTCTCTTGGGTAACTTAGTGATAAAATAAATGGTTATCACATCCCATTTCTAGGATGTAATTGGAAACAACTATAGAAAAAATGATGGATTTCTATGCTCAAGCATTATTCTTTGGAATTCCATGCACTTGTCTATGTAATGAACAACACCCTTTTCATTCTTGGTTAAAAATATTGACTTCTTACTGCTCAAATTGTCTTCTGGTATCCAAGAGGTCCAACATATGGAACATTATTCATTTGTTTTAATACCAAGTTCCTTATTCACAAGAATTAGGAACATACACTCTATTTTATGCATAAGAATTTCATCTTCTTCCATCTTATACTCTTTATATTTCTATTATATATTTTCTTGTTGTAATCCTTCTTTTACCTATAGGTAATTCTCATATGAAATAAGAGATTATAAAGTTTTATTTTTCAAATATGATTTGCACATGCTAATGGTTATGACATGCATTGTATGCATTCATCTACGCATCAACAACCATGTTCTATTTTCCTCTGACATGCTTAATATCAAAATCATATTCACTAAGAAATTCTAGTTATCTTGTTTTCATAGAATTTAAAGTTTGTTGTTAAAATAATATTTTTAACAACTATGGTGAGTCCTTAACTCAAATTTATTTCCCATTAAGTAATGTCTCCAAATTTTTAGTTCATGAACTAAGAAAAAAATCTCTAAGTCATGTATGGCATAATTCTTCTCATTCTCTTTGATCATTCTAGACTCATAATTATTTACATGTCTGTTTAGAGTAAGAACTCCACCAAGTCCCTCTTTCCATGCATATGTACACATCACAAATATTCATTTGTATCAATAATATTGAGAATGGGTACAATAATATTGAGAATGGGTACACTAGCAAGTAGTTCCTTTAACAAGTAGAAACTTTTCTCACACTTTTAACAAAGTTATTTACTTAATGAGAACCGTGACCTCGAAACGATAACTCTAGCGCTTAAAACCAATATTTTTGCATGAAAAAACATGAAAATCAACCCCCAAATCAAAAGGTGGTGCTACCACTACCACCATTTTTTAACCAGGTCAACATTACAAATTTTTTCAAGCATGGGCTTAAAGGATCAATGGTTTCTCAGAAAAACTTAAAAAACAACCCCCAAACCAAAAAGTGGTGCTAGCGATAGCACCATTTTTTGTAACCGGGTCAAAATTACAACTTTTTTCAGGCATGGGATTAAAATTTGATCAAATGGTTGCTCAAAAAAACTTTAAAATCAACCCCCAAATCAAATGGTGGTGCTACAGGTAGCACTAGTTTTTCTAAGCAGATCAAAATTACAACGTTTTTTAAGCATGGTCTTAAAACATAAAATAGTTTCTTAGAAAAACCTTAAAATCACCACCTAAATAAAAACTTGACGCTACCTAAAGAAAAATATTATTTCTAAACATTAAAATTGCGGCTAATTACAATCTAATTGAAACCCTGTGGCCTTGACAAAAAATCCCTACACAAATAAAAAACCCAAAATTGGATCCTAAAAGGTCACTTGAAAACTTATTTACTAACATTTTTTCTTCATAAGTTTACATTAAAAAACAAATAAAGAGAAATGAGAAAATCTTCATACACACACATATATTAATGAAGACAAAAACACATTTAAAAAATATATATTCAAAACCCAAATTTTTAAGAAAATAAAATGGTGAAAAACAATAAAAAACTAAAAGAAATGAAAAAAATTTAAAATTCCCCGGAAAACAATAATTTAAAAAATAATAATAAAAAAAATTTGTTAGAAATAAGAATATAAAATTCCTTCAAAAGTAAAAAAAAAAGAATATATATATATATATATATTTTTTTTTTTAAAAAGAAACAAAATTAAATAAAATATATATAAAAAAAAATATAAAATATAAAAAATATTTGACAAAAATATTAATATTGCCTAAGCTAAAATTTTGTTTAAAAAAATTTGAAAATAAAATAAAAACACTAAATTTACAAATTAAAAAAAAAT
>ML776761.1:786368-819146 GCA_009831015.1 Picea engelmannii | reverse complement strand
ATTTTTAATTTTATGGTTTTTTTTCCTCTATAATTTTTTAGGTTTTTCATCAATGGTTTTTTTTAATATAAATTTATTTTTAAAATGTTTGTTTTTTTTTAATTTCAATTCTTTTTGTTTTCTTATTTTTTTTAGTTTTTAATTGATCCAAAAATATATATGCTTTTGCTAAATATTTAAAAATAGTGTTATTTAATTACAATTATTTTCTATGTATTGAAGTAAAGATTAAAAAATGTGTTAAAAATGATATTTTCCACTATATTTACAAAGTATGAAACCATAAATTAATTAAGGACACATAATTATATGAAAAATCTTAATTTAAAAAAAAATGGACACATAATTATATGAAAAATCTTAATTTAAATAAAAATGGTGTACAACATTTTTAGCATTGAATGAAGCATGGAAATATGATTAAAAACACCATTGAACCAAAAAATAAACTAGAAAAGTTTGAAAATAGATGAAAAAACACCGTTGAGAAAAAAAATTGAGCAATTTGAAAATAAATGAAAAAACAAGCATTTAAAAAAAAAGTGGGACCTTATGTATCATAAAATTTAAAATATCCAAAACCCACCTAAAAAGGGAGGGGGTGCTACCGGTAGCACCATGTTTAAAAACATGACAAAAACTTCAGCCCCCCCAAAATGAGAACTCTATAGAGTTCTCGTTAAGTTGGTAACTATGTTTTTTGTGTCCATTCAAACTTAATTCCTTTTTTTTTAAACATGTAATGGAATGATTTCCAAGTCACAAGTTCCTATTAGTACTTTCTTGTGGGCTATTGGTATAGATACACACAATTTTTACTCTTAAAAAGATGTAATGGAATGAGAAATCTTGGATAATCCTTCTATAAATATCATGTAGTATCTACCTCTGATAAAATTAAAACTTGCTTAACTTAGCATAGAGTTGATGCTCACTTATGACTTATAGTATGAACCTCAAGTGCTCGTCATGCTCCTCCTTTGACTTTGAATAAATAAGAATGCCATCTAGGAATACAATGAAAAATGTATCCAATTAATTAAACTCTTGAAGGTGGGTTGTGAATTTATCAGTCCAAATGACACCACTACAAATTCATAGTGTTGATACATGGTTTTTAAATTTTTCTTCATCCTTTATTCTTACATGATGATAACCTAATCTCAAATCTCTCTTTGAAAAGATCTATATGATTCTCTTAGTTAATCAAATAAGTGATCAATTCTAGGTAGATTATATTTGTTCCTCACAATTACTTTCTTCAATTGTCTAAATCAATGCATAGACTCAAAGTTCCATATTTTTTGTTTATAAAGTGTATCATTGTTCCCTAAGGTGAGACACATTAGCATATATACCCCTTATTTAGAAATTCTTCTAATTACATTTTCAACTCCTTCAATTTTGGTGTACTCATCCCATATGGAGTTTGATATATTGGTGTAGTTTGAAGAATCAAATCAATAGAGAAACTTATATCTCTTTTTGGTGGAAACCCTGATATTTCCTCAAATGCATAATAGAACTTACACAACATTATAAAGTCCTTAAGAATTGGAAATTTTCACTTGGTTAGATACTCCACATGAGTGGCATACAATTAGCTTCCTTTCCTAAAGCATGTCTTCAACTATAAGGATGGAATCTCCCTGATAGATACAAGTATTGGAATTCCTTTCACTATCCTTTGCTTTCCTTCTTCATCAAGAAAAGTAAAATTCTTGTTATGGAAATCTATCATATCATGATGCACATCCAACCAATCCATTCCAATGATATCATACAAGCCAAGTGATATTACATTGAATGTTGTAATAGATTTGACACCATTAATGTCTAATGGATAGTGTTTGACAATATCATTAATACTCCTTTTAGTTCCAGTAGTTATTTGAACCAACCATGGCCTCTCGGGATTAATTCTCTTCAAATGAAATATTTCCACCAAATTAAGGGTAATATTACTATGGCGTGCTCCCAAATGAATTAAAATGGAAATAGGTTGATTGAAAATTTGACTTTCAACCTCATTCATGTTTGATTGATGATTTGCATGTCGATTTTTCAAGGCTACATATATTCTTTGGATGTTTCTACTAACATATTCCACTATAGTTTCCTCCTATACATTCTGCACATTCCTCATTCTATCTCCTTTATGAGGGAATTTGTATACAAACGATATCCTTCACATACCCAAAATTTGATTGGTTTCCTTGTCCTTTTCCCAAAAGATACTACCATATTATACCCACTCTGAGATGGATGACTTTGTTGATATATATTATTATTGGTCTTGATTAAAGGGGCTTTAATTCCCTCATCTCTCTAATCATAATTTCCCTTCTCTTATCCTTCCAAGAAGTTTGGAAAACTACTTTTCCTTTGTTCTAATCATATAGGTGTTTTTATTTCATAATGTTCTCTTCAAGAGTCTTAGGTTCATCAAATGATATCTAGTTCTATAAAATATTGGCAATCCACTTAAGAACCATTGTATATTCACCTTTTCCTCTTTGATATATCCCACATATATCATCACCTCCAAAACATTATTCTCGTATTCTTCCATGGTCATATTTCCCATCTTGAGTTCAAATAAATATTACATCTTCTTGTCATAATAGCATTGAAAAATATATTGTTGTTGGAAATGATTCTTGAACTTCTTTGAATAAATCCTCCTCTCATTGATGTGCTTAACTTGCTTGAGATAACAACACCACATGGAAGTTTTTCCTTCTAAATGGTATATAAAAATTCTAGCTTCTAGATTGGATGAGTAGTTGTTCTACTAAAAGTACTTTATTATTCTTATAAATCAAGCTTCAACATCCTCTGCCACCTTTTTTTCTCTATCAAAAGATGGTGATATAGTTTTCCTAATCTCTCCTTGCAAACTAGCTAGTTCATGTCTTCTTCTCTATTGTATGACTATGGACACTTTTGGACTACTCTTTGATTCATTAGATGTATATGATTTCTTGTAAAAATGAGTTGGTGAGAAGAGATGTCTTTGAGTTCTAGTAGAACTTCTTGAGCATCCTGATATTCTATGACTATCCCTATTTTCATGATATTTTCCTTCTTCCTCATTCCTTGAACCTAATCCATTATTTATTTGCGTCTGTAGCAGATTTACAATTTGTAGTTGTTGAGTATTTAGTTTATTTTTATCCTCTTGGACATTCAAGAGCCTCTCATTATCATTTCTACAAATTTTCACCTCCATCTTGAAACTCCTCATGGTTTCTACTAGCTCTAATTGCTATATTCTCTCTATGTGTCTGTCATAATTCATCTCCTCATTTCCTGCATTGGCATTCAATCCTTTAACTTCTGATTCATGATTTTAAGTTCCTTGTGCATCATCCATGTCTCTTCCTCAATGCTTCTCTTCAATTACGATCTTTACTTATCCTTGTTGTAACTATAATTGTACAAGAATTGTGCATAAAAATAAAATTGTTAGAATCATACACCTCATTTCTAGATCTACAAAAATTTCTTTCAAATTCTAGAAACTATGCATATAGTCAAATTACTGTAAGTTAAAGCTACATGTCCTTTTTCTTCCCAATTTATGAAGAAAAGTGAAGTACTTATACAAAATTTAATCCTTCATACATCTTCGCCTCTAAATCAACGTTCTAATGACTATATTCATGTTCCACTCTGAGGTTAGAGATAAAAGTTGTAGCTTTCATAAATCACCATTTTTGCCCATTTATGCACTTTTCTCATTAGTACAATCAAGCTTGAAGACAAACTTTTTCCATTTGTAGAAGAAAATCTAGTGAGAAGAACGAAAACTTTTGTATCAAGTGCATATAAAGAACGCTGACATAGAGTAAACATAGACTTGACACAATGTAATTATGCAAATCATAATTCATCCTTTAATGTCATCTTTTACATTATCCAAACTTGATTTATTTTCCTAAAAAAATGCAATTTGTGATGACAATGATAACGATGCTCCAACATGGCATTATGACACTCAAAATGATACATACATTTTCTTATCATAACAATTAAAAAATAACAAGCTTAATAGAGGTATACCAATTATATGTTATTACCCTTCCCAACTTCTCTTTTTAGATGAAGATATTTTTTTATATGTTTGACCCAAAATAAGTGAAAAAATTAATATTATGTAAATTGTATTTCATGATGTTTCTCTTTTTCTTTTTAATAACTTTGAAGACAGGTTGAATGTCTATCCCTTCTACATCGAGTCAAATGTTGCATAATATTGATTAAGTAAATGTCACTTATAATTTTCACAATTTATTTTTATGTAATCACTTCAATTTAAAATTTTCTCCAAAAATATTGTCACATTGTTTCCAATATGCATTATGTGCTCAACAAAACAAATGAAGTAGTGATAGACACCGATAGTTCGTCAACTTACTTAATAACATATAATATCGTTTTATCATTTTATATCTAGTAAAAAAACTCAATGCATATACATTTGAATATCATAAATAAAATATATACATTAATTTGTAATAATTACAAATATTAAATATAAGAAGGAGATTATGTGGGAAGTAGAGGAATTTAATAATTACAAATATTAAATATAAGAAGGATATTATGTGGGAAGGAGAGGAATGTAGGAAAGAAAATGATTACTTTAATCCATTTGATAGTTTTTTTTTGTCACGAGTGAAATGCCATTTTTTTTCATTTTCATTTTTTTATTTTAATTGAATAAATATTTATTATCTATTTTGTATGACTGGTTATTTGGTATGAATGGTTATGGACAAAGTTTTTTAAGTTTTTCAAAATTTTATTTTTAAATTTTTATAATGATTAATTATTGTTTTATTTATTATTAATTTTAAACTTAAAATAATAGTATTATAAAAATAAATCTGAGATAGGGAGGTGTAGGTGGAGGACTTGTAGTTATGTGACCAGGTATTTTTTCATTTGGAGAATGGTATTTAGGGTAAACTAGATTTTGTAGAAAGTCAAAGCTTTTTGTGTACTTATTTTAGGAGTCAATATATCACTTGCTAAAATTGAAACTCGATGGAAAAAACACCCCTTAACACAAACCACTCAAACTAACCTAAATTGACTTTTCAATAATACTCATGATCAATATAGCCCAAACTCTATAACTAAGGACATATAAATTTGTTGGATTGATTTGCTTTCTCTAATAACAAACCAATGTACAATGCATATATACAATTATCTTTTAGTTATATTTAATATAAATATCAAAATACTAACTAAAAAAATATTTCATAAAATTATATAAAATAGTAAAGGTACGATTGTAGAATTAAATATAGATATTAAATGTTAATGTGAAACTTAAAATAATAATATTGTTATAAAAATAATTTATAACATTTCATAAAGATTCTATTGTAGAATTGCACCAAAAAGCTCACATAAACATGTTAGCGGATGGGCACTATGAACCATCCAATGTGCAAGTGTCCCGACTCCCATGGATTCCAAATCGTGCTCATGCCAACCCATAACTTATTTTGTATTTTTATATGTTTTTCTATATTTGTAATTTAATATTTTAAATCAATATCTGAGCTTTTGTTCAATACACGTTTCTTGCATTATCCACTTACATTGATTCTTATATTTCTTTTATTATTATAAAAACGTGCATATTACGACGTATCTCAATTCGTCTACGTGTCCATTTTTCCACATAGACAAAAACGACATTTCATTATCTCCGATTAGACGCGTTATCGACCAGCCTTTCATTATCTCCCATTAGACACGTTATCGACCAGCTGACGTTGATTTCTTGCTTCTTTTTTTTTCAATCTATAGTTGGAGTTGCGTATGTGAAATCACTTTCACGCTATTTTTTGACGATATGCTATCGTCCTCAGCATTTGATCAGGTGCAGGTTTATTCTTTTATGAGCATTTAGTAAGTTTCACGAAACATGGGAAAGAAACCAGAATATACCAAGGAGTGTGAGAGAATGTTATTTTACCTAGTCCGCTGTTGAAAATATCTGAAGTTTAATCTTCATATGGACAATATTCTAGCTTGATGATGTCATTGTCAATGAGTTTTCTGATGAAGTGATACTTGGTGTCAACATGCTTGGTCTTATAACGAAATACTGGATTCTTAGCTATTTTAATTGCTGACTAATTGTCAATCAATAAAGCAGTTGGTGCTTCATGAACAACGTTAAGATTTTGCAAAATTGTGCATAGCTAGATGATTTCACTTGGTGCTTCCCAAGTTGAGATGTATCCTACCTCTATTAAAGATTTTTCCATGGTAGTGTGTTTTTTACAAGTCCAAGACACTACTATTGAACCCATATTAATCAAATAACCTAGGATTGATCTTCTATTATCAATATCATCTACAAAATCTGCATCTGAATATCCAACAACTGTAAAGTTTTCATTCTTCTTATAGAAAAGTCAAAAAAAAAAATTGTACCTTGAATGTATCTAAGGACCCTTTTTGCTACATTATAGTGATTTTCTCTAGGTTCCTACATGAATCTAAGGACCCTTTTTACTACATTATAGTGATTTTCGTGAGGTTCCTACACGATAAATCTAGACGAGCATTTGTCAAGTAAATGAGGCTTCCAATTAACTCTCTATAACTAGTATTGTTCATTAATTTCCCCCTTCAAATTTTGAAAGTTATAAGTTTTGCTCGATATGTGTAAAAGAGGGTTTACAATCCTCCATGCCAAACTTTTTCAACAATTCTCTTGCATACTGAGTTTTACTAAGAAAGATTTGATAATATTGTTGAAAACCTCCACTCTAAGATAGTATCAAAGTGGCCCCAAGCCAATCATTTTGAACCTTTTTTGAAGTTAATGTTTCATCTTCTTGAGGTGAAATTCATGATTCCCTGTAATGATTAAATCATCAACATAAAAAACAACGACTACCAAATTTTCTCCTTGCATCCTGAAATACAAAGTATCATCAGACTCACCGTGATAAATGAAAACCAACATGTGTAAGCTATTTATCCATTTTGGGATACCATGCTCCAAGTGCATGTTTCAAGACATAAAACTTTAATTAATTTGCAAACTTTTTTCTCTTGTCCATCAACTTGAAAACATGAGGGTTGAGTCATATAAGCTTCTTCATTCTAGTCACCATTAAGAAAGGAACTTTTAACATCCATTTGGTGAAGCGTCTAACCATGATGTGAAAAAAATTTAATTTCCATTTTGATTTTATTCGACTTTGTTGTTAGTGCAAATGTTTCTTCATATTTTGTGTCTTCTTTCTAAGCAAACCCATTTACTACAATTCTTCCTGAATCCTTATACTTATCCACCTCACCATTTTCTTTATACTTGATCTGATAAATCCATTTGTAACCGATGGGTTTAACATTTGTTAGATAATATAGAAGCCTTCATGTTCCATTTGCAACGAACAAATGATATTCATCTACCATGTTTTGCTTCCATTATTTATGCTTCATAGTTTCCGCAAATTGCTTGATTTAATGGAAGGAAGAGTAATTAAGGAAAAATTGGATTGAAATAAGTGGGAAATTCAATCAACATCTTTGAGTAGTTGTGTGAACCATTCTAGTCTACTATAATGTGTTTGTGGTGAATTTTCTACATTTGATTTGTTCAACGTTGAAGAAAAATCATCATCTGAAGAACAATAATCTAACTCTTGAACATTCATGTTGGGGTCTAATTCTCTTTCAATCCAATTTGGTTTTCTTTGATGAATTGTTTATCCTGGGTTACATTTTTCTCCAAGTGACTATGGATATTATCAATCTTTTCAATAGTTTGAATTTCCATTTCATCAAAGACAACATCCCAACTTCTAATGAATTAACCACTATATAACGACCTATAACCTTTATTTTCATTTGAATATCCAATAAGCATGCATTTCATACTGTGATTTTTCAACTTAGTTGTTTTTTCTTTAGGAACTAAGGCATAATAAGTGGAGCCAAAAACTTGAAGATGACTAACTAAATGCTTAGTATCATACCAAGCTTCATATGGATAAATTTCATCTTAGATTGTTGTGGGTGATAAATGTCTTAGATAAATTCATGTAGGAACTACTTTGTCTACTTAACCTCTCAAAATTTAACATAGATCTTTCCATTCCCATTAAAGTTCTATTCATTCTTTATGTGACCCCATTGTGCTCTGGATTATAAGAATTTCTCAACTACCTTTTTATTCCATTTTTCCTACATTAATCATTGACTTTGTTTGAAGTCAATTCAACTCCATTATTTGTTTTCAATGTGGAAATCTTTTCTTTGGTGGAATTTTCAACTAAGTGTTGAAAATGTATGATTTTTTCAAAATATTTTGATTTAGCCTTTAAAAAATATACCCAAGTCATGCTTGTAAAATCATCAATGAAAGTGATGAAGCATTTACTTCCACCAAGAGAATATTCCCTAGAACCACAATATTCACTATGCATAAGTTGCAAACGTCTGTTTACTTTCCATTACTTGTGACCAAATGATCCCTCTTTTGTTTTCCAATGATACATGGTTCACACTTAGTAGTTTCCTATTAAAAATAAGAATCCCTTAAACAATCTCTTCTATTTAAGTTTACTTAATATTTCTAAGTTCAAATGTACAAATATATAATGCCATAATCTTAAAGAGCTAGGGGATAAATCCACTCATGCTCTAAAATCTTGTTTGTGGGTAATCATTATTCATTCTATCCTCAAAAATTTTATATCTTGATAACCCTTCATTAAAATTTTAAAATTGTGTTTGAATGAATTGATTTTTATCAATACATATTCCAGGATGATATGATTACCTCCTTTTCGAATTAGGACCAAGGAATTTTTTTTTATTTTTAAAGGTTGGAAACTACCAAACATCGAAAAGTAATACTTTATGAAATCCTAGAAAAGAGAAGTGGACTAATTGCTTTCCTGGAGGAGTATGGATTGTGTCATATACCAAATAAATTGGATTAAGTTCCATATAATTTTTTTGTTTGTTAATTTGTGCGGGACCTGTTGGGTACACGATTAACCTATGGCTTGAGAAACCGCGACTCAGGGGCATCTAAGCCATCAAAATCACCCGAGGATTGCACCCGGCCTGAGCCACACCAACCCTTAACATGGTTGGATTTTTTGTCCCCAGGTTTCGAACCGGTGACTTTAACATCACGGAGTGGCTTAACAACACACTCTGTCACCGACTATCCTACACCTCGGGGACGATTAAGTTCCATATATTAATATGTCCAAAATAATCTTTTATGTAGCACATGTTGAGTATCGCATGTACCTATTATCCAATTTTCTTCACAAAATTTTCTCAATAGCATGTTGGTGGAAATTGAATCTGCAAAGTATATCGCTCGATTAGTTATCAACATATATTCAATATCATATTATTGATTGTATACATATTAATATAAGGTTGAAGATTTAGACTTGGAATGTTTTTAAGAGATGAAAGTTTGCTTATCCTTGGGCAAATTTTCATTTTTTGTTCTACACTCTTACGCCACAAGCCCAACGCGATGACATCTTTTGCACTTTACTTGAGTCGTATCTTCAACTTTTCCTAATTATTATTTGTGGGTGATAAACGTCTTAGATAAATTGATGTGTGAACTGCTTTGTTCGTTTAACCCCTCAAAATGTAACATAGATCTTTCCATTCCCATTAAAATTCCATTCATTCTTTATGTAACCCCATTCTACTGTGGAGTATAATAATTTGTCAACTACATTTTTATTCCATTTTTCCTACAATAATATTTGAATTCATTTCATGTGAATTCTCCTCCATTATCTATTCTCAATGTGGAAATATTTTCTTTAGTGCCATTTTCATCAAAGCGTTGAAAATGTATGAAGTTTTCAAAATATTTTGATTTATCCTTAAAAATGTATACTTGAGTCATCCTTGTAAAATCATCGATTAAAGTGATGAAGCATTTTCTTCCACCAAGAGAATATTCCCTAGAACTACAATTGTTATTATTATTATTATTTTTATGTCTGGCGGAATCATCAACTAGTTGGGCATGTGCTCGCGTTACACATGGCCATGTTATCCAACTGCTACCACTATAACCTCCAGGTGTTCCCACGATGCCCCTTACGCGGCACACATTGTAAGTTGGGGGGAGTTGAACTCAAAACCTCATGGAACTTCATTTTCATAGCACTTTCCAATTGAGCTGCCCCCCCGGGGGCCTAGAACCATAATTGTTACTATGTATAAGTTGCAAACATTTGTTTACTTGCAATGTACTTGTGAGCAAAGGAACCCTCTTTTGTTTGCCAATGATACATGCTTAACACTTAGTAGTTTCCTATTGAAAATAGGAATCCCTTTAACAATCTCTTCTATTTAAGTTCACTTAATATTTAAAGGTTCAAATTTCCAAATCTATAGTACCATAATCTTAAAGAGCTAGGAGATAAATCCATTGATGTTGTAAAATCTTGTTTGAACTATGTCTTCTATCCTCAAAAGTTTAATATATTCATAACCCTTCATTACAACTTTAAAATTCTGTTTGAATGAATTTATTTTGATCGATTCACCTTCCATGTTGATCTGATGAACTCCTTGTCTAATTAGGAACACGAGAAAAAAATTATTTTTAAAGGTTGGAAACTACCAAACATTGGAAAGTAATACTTTACCAAATCCTAGAAAAGAGAAGTTGACCAATCATTTTCGTTGAGGACTATGGATTGTGTCATATACAAAATAAATTGCATTAAGTTCCATATATTGATATTTCCAAAAATAATATTTTATGTAGCACAAATGTCCAGTAGCCCACATATCTAGTATCCAATCATATTCATAATATTTTATCATTAGGTTGTTGGTGGAAACTGAATCTGAAAAGTATATCTCATGATTAGCTATCAACAAATATTCAAAATCATCTTCTTTATTATCTACATATTAATATATCGTTGAATATTTAGACTTAGAATGTTGTTTAGAGATGAAATTTTTCTTATTCTTGGAAAAATTTTCATTTTGTGTTCTACATTCTTATGCCACAAGCCTAACGTGATGACATCTTTTGCAGTTTACTTGAGTCATATGTTCACCTTTTTCTAATTAATTGTTGTGGGTGATAAACATCTTAGATAAATTGATGTATGAACTATTTTTTCCACTTAACCCCTCAAAATGTAACATACATCTTGTCATTCCCATTAATGTTCTATTCATTCTTTAAGTGACCCCATTCTTCTTTAGAGTATATGAATTTGTCAACTACCTTTTTATTCCATTTTTCCTACAGTAATAATAGAATTCATTTGAAGTGAATTCTCCTCCATTATCTATTCTCAATGTGACAGTCTTTTCTTTGGTGGCATTTTCAACAAAGTGTTGAAAATGTATGAATTTTTCAAACGATTTTTATTTATCCGTAAAAAAATATACCCAAGTCATCCTTGCAAAATCAACAATCAAAGTTATGAAGTATTTTCTTCCACCAAGAGAATATTCCCTCGAACAAAAATTGTCACTATGTATAAGTTGCAAATATCTGTTTACTTTCCATGTACTTGTGAGCAAAGGATCCATGTTTTGTTTGCCAATGTTACATGCTTCACACTTGGTAGTTTCCTATTGAAAATAGGAATCCCTTTAACAATCTCTTCTATTTAAGTTTATTTAATATTTCAAAGTTAAATATCCAAATATACAATGCCATAATCTTAAAGAGCCAGGGGATAAATCCATTGATGTTGTAAAATCTTGTTTGTGGGGAATGACTATGCATTATATCCCCCAAAATTTTATATCTTCATAACCCTTCATTAAAACTTTAAAAATTTGTTTGAATGAATTGATTTTGATCAATACATCTTCCATGATGATATGATGACCTCCTTATCTAATTAGGACTAAGGAAAACAAACTATTTTTAAAGGTTGGAAATTACCAAACATTGGAAAGTAATACTTTACCAATTCCTAGAAAATAGAAGTGTACTAATCATTTTCCTTGAGTATGGATCCTGTCATATACCAAATAAATTGGATTAATTTCCATATAATGATATGCCCAAAAATAATATTTTATGTAGAACATATGTTGATTAGCCCATGTATCTAGTATCTAATCGTCTTCATAATATTTTCTCATTAGCGTGTTGTTGGAAACTGAATTTGCAAAGTATAACTCTTGATTAGATATCAACATATATTCAAAATTTTCTTCTTGATTATCTACATATTAATATAAAGTTGAAGATTTAGACTTCGAATGTTGTTTAGAGATGAAATTTTGCTTATTTGTTGGACAATTTTTCATTTTGTGTTCTACATTCTTACGCCACAATCCCAATGCGATAACATATTTTTCACTTTACTTGAGTCATGTATTCATATTTTCCTAACTAATTGTTTTTGTTAGGAGGATCTTGAGATCTCCTAAAATATTATTGATTTTTACTATTTCTTCCTTTCCCTGGCTTCTACAACGACCATGACCATACTCTTGATTTCTTGGATTATTGAATTTTCCTCTTCCTTTAAAACTTTCATTGTAAGTGCCTCTTCCTCTTGAAATGTCTCCTTTTATTGTGTTCATAAAGTGAATATCCCACCCCAAGTTCTAATATTTACCAAAATTTGTGTCATATTGTACCAATGTCACTAAGGGAATCAAAAGTTTGATTCTCCAATTTACTATAGATTTGTAAGGCTTCCAAGAAATATTTATAAGATGGTGGTAAATCATTGATCAATATTGAGGTCATAAAAAATTCTTCCACATCCTTAAATCCACATTTTAGTATTCCATGTTTGATAATTTTTAAGCAAGAGATGTACTCAGAAACATCTACCCCTCATCTAATATTTGTTTAAGGAGCTTTATATGGAGATCAACTCATTTCTATTTAGGTTGATTATTAAACATTTTATTAAATATTTTCCATGAATTCAAAGAATTAGTCACATTTTCAATATGTACAAATCAATTACATAATATCTCATAAGTGCAAATGTATTTTCATCTTTCAATTCCCATTTTGACAATTCTCTAGCATTAATAGGCTTAATTGGAGCTTTATCACCACTACATACATATTTCCACAACTCACTATAAATTATTGTGTTTTGCATGTGATGACTCCAAGCCTTATAGTTCTTTTCTCCATCTAATTTTTCTAAATAAGTGAATAAGTTTACTAATTTATACATGATGAGTTTCTTATGAAGTACACACAATTGGAAAATGAAGAGCATGAAGAACATGAGCCATTGTACACAAGAGAGATATAAGGGCTTGGCGTTGACCCTCTTATATCCTCGATGAAAGAAGCCATAAACACAATATTTCACTTGAATCTTATCAATGCTTCAAATACAAATATGCTCCAAAAAAATTACAAATATTCCTCATTTTTGTCAAATTTTCAAAATTTGACATAATAATTTCTTTAAATAGAAAATGAATATACCCCATTGAAGTGAACCATATGTTCAATCCTTCAATTATAATATGAGTATGCCCCCAATTACAAAAAAGTTGAATAATGCCCCTTGAACTAGTTAAATCTTCAATTCTTTTTATAATGTAATCCTTGTATTTTCAAGAAAGAAATGACTAAAATAAGGGAAATAAATATTATGTAGAATCTACCAAAATCACTTGTTTGTGTGACTCTCTGTAAATAAAAAGAACTATATACTGTACCAAAATCAGTGAGTGCATCCCAAGAAAAATAAATTAATGATGAACCTTACAACCAAGAAGAATCTGCTTGATTTTAATGTTAACATTGAACCAATTTTATTTTCTTGTAGAATCATTCTTCAATCATCTCTTGAACCCCAAGCCAAGATTGAAATCCAAGATGCTTTAGAATCTTGAACACATGGAATTAGTGGAAATTTACTTTCTCATGTCTTTGAATTCTCTTCTAGTGATCTCCTACAACTCTGGAATTTTCCTATTTGCAAGTATGATAATGTAAAATCCCCACTATAATCCTCGGATTAAGTAATTCTTGTGTAGATATAATTTGTGGCTACAACCAAAGTGATGTAATATGTGAATTGTATTTCAATGTTTTAATAATAATAATGTGATGGCAACTACCAAGGGGACATGATCAAGATATGGGGGCTGAATTAATCCACAAGAGACGGGAGTGTCTAGGATAATGGCCAAGAGGGGTCCAAGGGGGAAATACCCATGTATATTAATTCAACCCATTTTCTTGTGTATGCTAATTGTATATGAACCTTCCAATTTCTAATTGAGTGTTATAAAATCCAATAATTGAAGACATGTAAGAGGGTGGGTGTGAGTGGTCACATCCCAAAGTTATTGGGAACATGGAGGTTGAGTACAATCATCTTGCAAAAGAGTGTGAGTCAAGAAAGGAAAGCCAAAGGGAGGAAATTTTTATGGGTTGCAAAAACTATTTTACACATTGAGTTTTTGGTGCATGAGGAGAAAGTAGAGAGAAATAATTTGAGCTTGAAGATGATGTAGCCATGAAGGGAAAATTCTAGAGCAAGATGGATCTTAATTTGAGAGAATTGGAGCTAGAAAATGGAAGAGCCATGTTTTCAGGCCTGAAGACTGAACTTCCATGTGAGTTGCACTAAAACAACAAGTGTTTGTTGTTGGTTTGCTAATAGTTTTCGTCACAACAATTTCCCTTGAGTTCCCAACTAAGATATTCCTAGTTGTATGTGCCAGAGAGACCCCGATAAATGAATTGGATGATCGAGGGACTAATATTTGTGAAGGGGTACATTCGTTGGGTTGGATAGGTCAAGAGGAAGAGAGATGGTGGAAAATCAGGATAGATGTAGGAGAATATCAATTGGGTTGTGAGTTTTATGAGTTGTGAGTGGAATATGAGATACCACCTGATCGAAGTGGATATCAGTGGCCACCCACCTTTTCCAGCTAGCTCAAAACATTTTTCTGGCAATTTTGGCAATTTACTATTTTTAGCAATTTTAACTTTCGGGGCAATTTTGAGGGCCTAAATGAAGGTTTTTCAGGATAGAGCTTCTCAATGATAGACAAAAGCATGATTGAGCCCCCAAAATTAATCTCCTTGATTATACCTTCCTAACGGGCTATAATGCATATAAAACGGAGATTGTATGCAAAAGTTACGACCCTGGGAAGTTGATGTACTAACTTACCCAGACGGGGCCCACATCACTTTTGGCGCTTCATCTCATAGGGTTAGGTTTTTGGATGTATAGGGTTTTTGTAATTCCTATTTATTGTAAAAAGGCGTTCAGAGCCTCATTGTAATCATCTTCTTGTGAAGGATCACAATCGTCACATCTCTTCTCAGAGATAAGCCGCCACCATTCCAACAAGCTTGTTTCCACTGCATTTTATAGATTCATCTTATTTCCTTATTGAATAGAAAAATAGTTTTACTATATCTCTGTTATTTTGTGTTAAGCACATGTTAATAATCTGTATTCATTTTGTTTTTCTCATAAAATTCATAGCAGTGGTATCAGAGAGGTCTTCTCCTTGTCATCTTAATGCATGTCCCCAATGAGGTCGGAGTACAAAGAGTTGGGTCTCGAGCTTGTTTCTCTTGAGGACAAAAGATCTCGCACGTCCAAGTGACCTCTCATGGCAGGAGAAAATAAATATGACGAGACATGATATCCTTTCAAACTGTTGATTGAGGAAGCCCTCACGCAACAAAGGAACGATATGATAGATAGTTTCACGCAAATCCTTCGGCGACTACCAATAGGTAATGCATCTTCTTCGAGTGGAGGTGCCACCCCTTCAAGGTACAAATAAACTTCTATATTCCTATATTTGAAGGTCAGATAAACACAGATGATGTAGACAAGTGGTCGAATCTACTAGAAGGGTATTTTTCTGTCCATAACTTTTTGAATAGAGAAACTATTACTTTTGCGCTCCTCAAAGTCGTTCCCCATGTCAAAGATTGGTTGGAAACTTTCTGTGAGAAAAAGGAAATAAAGGAACCCTCATTATTTACAGTCATGACCACCTGGGAATCCTTTATGGATTCTATTGAGGAACAATACTACCCTGTTGGAAGTTATGATGACTTGTATACCAAATGGACCACACTACGACAAGAAGGAGACCAAGCACTGCCAGATTTCACAAATATATTTCATACCTTGTGCACCAAGATGGGTATCAAAGATTCAGAGCGACATTTGGTGCTGAAGTATCGTGGCACTCTGCATAGATACATCCAGACCGAAATGAAATTTCTGGACATCTCATCCTTGGGTGTAGCCTACCGATATGCCGTCAAAATCGAGAAAAAGCTCAAACAAAAGACACGACAATTTGGGCCTGGGAACCCCACACAACAAAAGAAAGGAAAGGGAAGCCCCAACCCACAAAACAAAGGATAGAGAAAATATGGATAGTATCAGGACAACTAGTCAAATCTACAAGAAAAGAAGGACACCGGAAAGACAAATACAGATACCGGGAAGTGGTGCGACTTCCATAAGATCCCTTGTTATAACATTGTTGACTTACGCTCAAAGAAGTCATTGGTGGCCGAAGTGAAAGCCTATGAATCAGATGTAGGTTCAGATTCTGAGCCAAAACTAGAAAGGGGAAGACGAATCATTGACATGGAACCCAGTGCTACCGTGGCTACCACCAAGCTACATTTTGGCGAACCAGATGAGCCAAAAGAAGGGGAACGCCTCTTCCATTCACAGATGTGGGTAAAAGGCACCCCGTTGCACTTCATCGTTGATAGCGGTAGCCAAAAGAACCTGATCTCGGTAGAGGTCGTAAAGAAACTGTCCCTGCCGACAACGCTGCACCCACAACCCTACACTAGTTGATGGCTCCGCCAAGGAAGCGATCTCCGCGTCAGCCAACAGTTTCGACTATTGTACGACATCAAACCCTTCAAAGACAAGGTATTGTGTAATGTTGCTCCTCTCAAAGTTTGTGATGTTATTTTGGGCCAACCTTATTTATGGAAATGTGATGTTGTGTATGAGTCTAGGCCTTGTAGTGTTATTATTACTTTGAACAGGAAATTGTACAGGATACCCGAGGCAGTCCCACCTAGTGATATTTCCTTGATCTCTGCTAAGCAATGTAGGAAGTTCATCTCTCAGACATGGAAGTTTGTCTTCTTCTTTATTCTCTCTTAGAATAAGTGAAAGATCACAACCACATCTAGCATCTCTGTGGTCAACCTCTCCACACATCATAAGAAAGTAGATAAGGTCCTAGAAGAATACTCAGATATCTTCTCCTTACCTACCGGGGTACCTCTGCACTATCAGGTCAAGAACCCCATTGATCTGACCCCCAACGCATCGCTACCCAATGGGCCAGTCTATTTCTGGTCTATGTTAGAGAATGAAGAGATCAAGCAACAGATCCAAGAGCTGCTCCACAAGGGGCACATCTGTCCCAGCTCATCACCTTGCGGGAGCCCAATCGTGTTGGTATAGAAGAAAGATGGAACCTGGCGACTTTGCATTGATTACTGGGCTCTGAATAAAATCACAGTCAGAAACCGGTACCCGATTCCCTGAATCGACGACCTCCTTGATCAACTCACGGGAGCCAAATACTTCAGTAAGATTGATCTGAAGTCTGGTTACCACCGGGTCCCGATAGAACAAAAAGATGTATGGAAAATCACCTTCAAGTCAAAGGAAGGCATTTTTGAATGGTTGTTCATGCCCTTTGGTTTGAAAAATGCTCCAGCCACTTTCATGAGGATGATGGACGATGTCCTACGACCATTCACCAATATGGTTGTAGTGGTGTATCTAGATGACATTCTCATTTACAGCAAGACTTGGGCCGAACACTTGCATCATATTCAACTTGTTTTGCACACCTTGCGGTAGCACAAGCTATATGCTAACTTGGAAAAATGATCCTTCGACATGGACAGGGTCCATTACCTAGGCTACATAATTGATCATCATGGTGTACATGTGGATCTAGCCAAGATCCAAGTCATTCGTGATTGTCCAGCCCCACCCACACTCATTGAGCTTCAGATATTTTTGGGCCTTTCCAATTTCTACTATAGGTTTGTGTTGGGATTCTCCCATATTGCATGGGCCCTTAGCCAAATAACCAGGGGTGGTGGTAAGGAAAAATTTGCGTGGGGCCGGTCCCAACAACAAGGGTTCGACGATTTGAAGCAACTCTTGTGCTCAGCCCTAGTAATTTCACTACCATACCTGCAACAACCCTTTGATATCGAGACAGATGCTTCAAACTATGTGATGGGCACCGTTCTCACTCAGCACAGCCACCCCGTGGCCTATCATAGTGAGACACTATCAGATGTTTCCCATAAGTACTCTACTTACGACAAAGAAATGTACTCCATTGTGAAAGCCTACCGCCAATGGATACATAACATTCTTGGGAAGGAGACAGTCATCCACACTGATCATAAGCCACTTCATTTCATGCAGATAGAAGGAAAATTGCAGAATGATCTCCATCAAAAGTGGTCCACATACTTGTAGCAATTCCACCTCAACATGAAGTATAAAATAGGAAGCACCAATTGCGTCGTTGATTTCCTTAGTAGACTTTCAGTCGCGATACTCACCACGATGCTAGACTCCTACGACCATGAGACCTCTGGATGACCCCAACTCTATGAAATAGACCCGGAATTCTCCACCACCTACCAAATGTTGGGTGCAAACGCAATTGTCGATAATCCCCATCTTCAGGATGGGTTGTTGTGTCATCTGCGCCATATCTGTGTTCCATCAAGCGAGTGAGCGAAGCTGATCTGGGAATCCCACTACAGTCAGGTGGTAGGATAGTTCAGCATTGAAAAGATAGTGGTGACGCTACAAAAACATTTCTATTGGATGAAACTTGGACAGGATTTCAACAAGTATATAAGGTCTTGCACTGCCTGCGCTATTGTCAAACCGACCACTAAGAAACAAGGCCTGTACACCCCTCTTCCTACTCCTGATAGGCCATGGGAATCCATCTAAATGGACTGCATGTCGGGCTTCCCATCCATCAAGCGGGGAAATGACTGTGTTTTGTGGTTTTTGATCGCTTTTATAAGATGGCAATTATGGTTGCCTGCAAGAAAAACATCACAGCAGAGGCCACTACCAAGCTCTTCTTTGAACGAGTCTGGGTACATTTTGGAATCCCACAAACCATTTTTTTAGATCAGGAAAATTGATTTCTCAGCATATTATGTTCGATCCTCTAGTCATTGTTGTACACCAAGCTCACAAAATCCACAACCTTCCACCCCTAGACAGATGGCCAAGCCAAGGTCGTAAATCGAATGATTGTGCATATCCTTCGCATGTATAATTCAAAGCACCCTCACACATGGGATGAGAGCCTTACTTATATCCAACATAGCTACAACCGATCCCTGCATAGATCAACCGACCACAACCCCTTTCAGGTGGGGTTGGTATTCCAACCATTGGGTCCCATAGATGTTGCACTTCCCCTTGCGGTCACATCGACCGACTCATTTCCTGCTCCAAATGAAGCTGACAAAGCCAGTCGGTTCATTGAGTGGATCCAACACATCTACTAACAGGTTCAGGATATCGTACATAAGTCCAATGACAAGTACAAGTAGCACCATGATCAACATCAGGGGCCACATAAGTTTCAAGTGGGTGATAAAGTTTGGTTGCACTTGTAGAAAGAACGCCCTACAGGACCCCATCGGAAGCTTTGCCCACTCTGTTATGGGTTGTAAACCATCACCAAGGCCATGGGGAATAATTATTTTGAGCTCAACATTCTTCCTTGCCTTGGCCTGCACACATTTTTCAATGTGGATCTCCTTCACCCTTATTTCCCACCATTATTGGACACCTCAGATGTAGCGGAACAACTAACACCAACAAAGCTCAACCCCGACTGCATACAACATGAATCCAATGATCAGATTATGGAGACACAGATCAAGGGAACTCGACAACAAAGGATCCAACTTTATCAAGTCATCAAAGCAGAGCAACTCCTGCACCAAGGCAAGTGGCCCACCTGGGGCCAAATTCAACAAAAATTTCTCCATCTGATGGGGGAACTCAATGCAATGGAGACCATTGATTTCTAAGGAGGGACGATTGACACAGGTAGATATCAGTGGCCACCCACCTTATATATTTTTGGCCACCCACCTTTTCCAACCGGCTCAAAACAATTTTCTCGCAATTTTGGCAATTTACTATTTTGAGCAGTTTTAACTTCCAGGGCCATTTTGAGGGCCTAAATGAAGGTTTTTTGGGATAACGATTCTCAATGATATTTGAAGGCATGCTTTATCCTCCAAAATAAATCTCCTCAACGATACCTTTCCAATGGGCTATCATACGCCTAAAATGGATATCGTATGCAAAAGTTACGACCCCAGGAAGTTGATGTGCTAACTTACCCAGACGGGGCCCACATGACTTTTGGCACTTCATCTCCTAGGGTTAGGTTTTTGGATGTCTAGGGTTTTTGTCATTCTTGTTTATTGTAAAAATGCCTTTAGAGCCTCATTGTAATCATCTTTTTGTGAATGAGAGCAACCATCACGTCTCTTCTTAGAGATAAGTTGCCACCATTCCAACAAGTTTGTTTCCACTGCATTTTACAGTTTCACCTTATTTCCTTATTGAATAGAAAACCATTTTTATTGTATCTTTGTTATTTTTTGTTAAGCACGTGTTAATAATATGTTGTCATTTTGTTCTACTCATAAAATCTGGATCACCACCCTATTTTTTGATTGCTAGCCTCAGCTTGGGGGTGACTGACTGTTGATAATTGGAACAATCAGTCTATGGTTGGTGGAACGTTTGTCCCAACCAGTTGGTTGCACAAATCTTGTTTAAAGATAAGTGTTTTATCTTGTTGTTGTGTTATTTCATGAGTTATTTGTTGTGCATAAACTATGTGTATTTAGGAATGATTAATATGTTTTTGTGTCAATGATTAAGCTGCATTTCATGTTGATTATTAGCATGTTGTAGATTCATCTATTTTATGGTTCTAGACAGTAGCTAAATTTGTTTTAATTCATAGATGAAATTTATAGGAAATGAGTTAATTGTAAATGAATTAAATTAGTTAGCAAAAATTTTGTTTTTATGAGTATTTTGCATCGTAATGTCCCTCGGTTGGGATGGGGGACGTTACATTATGGTATCAGAGCTCTAGCTCAAACAACGAGCTTGTATGGATCAAGATGGCTGTGAATTTGCGAAATTCGTCATTGTAGATTTTGTTTGTGACGGGTTTGGGGAAAAACAAATATTTTAGAGAGAAATCCCCAATTCCGTTAGTGAAATCCGAGTTTTAATGACTCTGGATAGTTTAACAAGGTTAATGGAGTAGAATGGTGAAGTTTCATATCGATTTTCAACCTGAAATGGTCAAAATTCGAGTTTTAATGGCCGCTTGTAGAGTTACAGGTTGTTTGGTCGATCGACGATTGAGATCGTGCTTGATTTCATGATTGGCAGTTGAGATTTACTATGATAAATTAAAAAAAAAATCATAAGGATTCAACCATTTGAAAGGTTGATGGGATCAACAATAAGGATTAAATCAGGGGCTGTGAAAGGAATCAGATCAACGGTCCAGATCAGTCAATGAAAGGTCAAAATGTTTATAAATGTTAAAGTTCACAAAGAGAAATCATCGATCGTTGATATATGGATCAATCGAAATGGAGAAGATTTTGGGTCGTCCATAAGACATCTTTGACCATTTATGGTCGACGGTCAGGGTTCGACTGAATCTGACGAAGTATTTTCAATTTCCAATGAACATCGTCGATGGTCAATGGGTCAATGATCCGGGGTTGACCAATTTTGGTGAAATGTTCGAATCAAGTGAGAGAGGTCGTTGATGGATAATGTGTCGATGGTTTAGTGTTGGTCGAAGTCAGCGAGGTGTCCAGGTTGTTCAATAGAATCAATTCATGGTTGATGGGGGAAGGAGGATGATGATGTCATCATCCACATGTCATGCCATGTCAACATCCATGTGTCATGCCACATCAATAGTTCCCATATCAGCCAACATAAGTGGTCGATGGTGAGGTCGATCGATTTGGGAAAATTTATTCGACAACCATCGGGGATCGTCGATCGTCGATGGGCCGATATTCAGGCATCGACCAAAGTGGTTGAGAGTTCCATTTTCCAATGAAGGTCACCAACGATCTACGACCGATGACTAGGTCAATCGGTTTGGAGTTGTCTGCAAGTCGGTCGTTGGGTTGTTGGGCTGATGGATGATGGTCAGATCACTATTTTGGAGAAGTATTATTCACACCGAAGGAAAACTTTGGTTTTTGATGGCTGATAGAGAGTAGATCAATGGTCCAGATTGCTTCTAACCCGAGATCGACGATGCAGATTGCACATATGCAAAATTGTTCTATAGTTTCAAAAATGAAACTATTGTTCTATATGAAAATTACAATGAATTTGGATGAAACTTATGGGTTTTTTGCGCAAATAAGAGGTCTACAAAAGTGCCAGAGAGGACCCTCGTCCAATTTTTCTTGAATTTGGCAGTGGTTTTTAAAGATCTAGGTCCAGATCATTAACATAAGTCCATATTAAGCCTAAAATATTGGGGAGAGTAAAAAAATAATGCATAGAAATAACCCACTAAGGAACTTAAAAAAATCCTATGGCAATTGGAATGGGGACACTGAAATAGGCCAACATCCACTATTCTGGGTCACGTTTTGGGGATTTTTGAGATTTTCGGAGAAGGAAAAGTGACCTTAGATCAAAAAACTTAAAAATTTATTTAGTCAACTTTTCAATACTCTTCAGACGCACAAATTTTGACTTAGTGAAATTTTTTCCGAAGTGCACTAATTGAGAGATAACCAGTTTTGCTAAAAATTCAAAGTCTAGAAAATGACTGAAATAGGACAAATTTGTAGATTCCAGATTGCTATATTTTTTGACTGGAACATCATATTGAAATTATGAGAGTTGTTATGAATTACCTCTTGTTATTATTATCTATGTCTCCTACACAAATATCTCCAGTTCTTGACATATTTTCTTCTACATTTGACAAAAGTTGGCATTTCAATAAAAAATGCACCAGTAGAGAAAATGCACAGAAAGAGGATGAAAATGGATTTTTCAAGAAGCCCTAACTTTCATATCAAATATCGAAACACAGAATGATTATATCCATTGGAAATATATTTTAGAGATTAATTCATCTAGGGAATCATATTTTGAATCGATGCAATGTGCCCTTCATAAATTGACGAGGAAATAACATGTATTCTAATTAATGAAATTCTTTATAATACGTATGTTCTAACAGTAATTATTACATGCACATTTCTTGAAGAATTGGAGGTACAAAAAGAAACTTTGGTTCTTATATGAGGACTACAGTTATGGAATATTCTCAAGGATTTTACAGCCGTGAGGAAGAGATCAGAGGTTTCCATGTCAACATGGGGAATTCTAAGACAAAGTCAAATGGAAGAAGAGATATGAAAGAGCATGTCACTATGATAATCCTCCATAGGGAAGTATAGAGCTATAGATCTCATAATGAAATGATTATTAAGGCTCATGAAGAGATACTTTAGAGCTTAAACATGTTGCATAAGCAAGTTAACAAAGATTATGGCACCAAGCAAGTAGCTAGTGTTAGATAAGTATCAACATATAGATTTCATAACAAAAGGGATGATCATGGAAATTATGGGTAGTCAAGAAGAATGAGTAGGCACCATCATTATACAAGGTAGTCCATTAAGAGAACTTGTTCAAGCTTAGGGATAGGGAGCATCCCAAGTGTGTCTCATGTTCAGAGGAAAATACAAAGGCTTGAGGTAGACATCCTCCAAGGTGAACTCTGGAAAATCAAGCCAACTACTTTCAATGGTGAACACCGAAAGGGTGAAGAGGCTGAGGCCTAGTTGTTGGAAATGAAGAAATATTTCTAGATACATGATTAATTCTCCCTGGTGGAAGCTATAAATTCCACCAACCAATTGTAAGGAAAGGAATCCATGTGGTGGGATCAACTTAAGCAAGACAAGAACCTCGATGAGAAAATGATATCATGGAGGGAGTTCAAAGGATATTTCGAAGAGAAATAATTTTTTGAGCATTACTATGAGAGAAATATGAAAGATGTTTGTGAACTCGAGTTGGGAACCATGGCAATGGAGGCATATGAGAAGCAGTTCTTTGAATTTTTGAATTACATTGACTTTATAAAATATGATAAGGTTAAAATCCAAAGGCTTCTAAGTGGGTTACCCTCCTTATATAGTGAAAATATATAATATGATAATCCCAATACTTTGGAGGAAACCATAAGGAGGGAAAGACACCTTTATGAGAAAAGAAAAGGAAGGACAATCTTCCAAAAGGCTTGGACTGACAAGATGAAAGGGAAAAGGATAAAAAAATAAATGTTTTAAGCCACCATTTTTCATAAATAACTCCGAAGCAAATCAACAAGGCCAGGCAACCCAAAATGAGAAAAATTGTGCATATTAATTTTGGAAAAGGATAAGGCAACAACCTGTTCAATGTTGGGGATGTGAGGGAAATCACTTATATAGGGACTTCCCTTACAAAGGAGAAAGAATGAGGACTGTACACAACATTCAAGAGGTTGAAATAGCGAAAGACATGGGAGGAAGCATGCCAAGGATTTATGCATCCTTAGACAATAAGAAAATAGAGTATCAGTCCCTCATGATCGAAGTGGAAGTTAAGATTGACAACCAACCCATAACAATTTTGATTGATTATGGAGCTAGCCATAGTTATATAAATGCTAACATTGTTGAAATATTTCACTTCCAAAGAAGTAAGAACAAGACATATTTGTTAGTTCAATTAGCCACAGGGGGCTAAGACGAAAATCAATGAGTTGGCTAAAGATTACCTGATAGACATGAATAGACTTAGCACAAAGGTATATGTAAATATCATACCGCTGTATTCATATGATTGTCTAATTGGCATGTATTAGTTGGAAAAACATCATGTTGTCCTAGACTATTACAACAAGACAATCATATGTCTTGATGAGGAAGGGTAGCAAGGAAAGATTCAAGGCATTCCAAGAGCCATAGATTTTAGAGATATCTATGCAGTTGAAGAATAGATTCAAGAAGGGATGTTAGATGTTTTCATCCCATACTTAGGAGGAAAAAAAAGACAAAGTGGCAAGTATTGAAGATCATCCATTTTTTATGGATTTTGAAGATGTTTTTAAAGAAATTCTAGTTTTTCCACCAAAGAGAGACATTGATTTCTCTATTGATTTGGTGCCAAGAGTTGCCCTAGTGTCCAAGGAATAATAAAGAATGGGTCCACAAAAATTGAAGGAGTTGCAGATGCATCTTGAAGAACTTTTGAGTAAGGGGTATATACGCCCAAGTGTGTCTCCTCGAGAATCCCTGGTTCTTTTTTTTGAAGAAGGATGGAACCTTAAG
This sequence comes from Picea engelmannii, assembly GCA_009831015.1. Taxonomy (NCBI): domain Eukaryota; kingdom Viridiplantae; phylum Streptophyta; class Pinopsida; order Pinales; family Pinaceae; genus Picea; species Picea engelmannii. The sequence continues at coordinate 793,660 of ML776761.1, read as the reverse complement.
GTTGTGTATTAATTTTAGGAAGTCTTATAAGGTTACCATAAAGAATACGTATCCTTTTCGAAGAATTGATGATTTGTTTGATTAGTTGAAAGGTGTGAGAATATTTTTGAATATTGAGTTGAGATCAGGTTATCATCAAGTAAGGATAAATAAAGAAGACATCATCAAGACAACATTCAGAACAAGATATGGGAATTATGAATTCATGGTAGTTCCTTTTGGGATACCAAATGCCCCAATAGTCTTTATGTGTTTGATGAATAGAGTGTTCAAAGAGTACCTAGACAAGTATTTAATTATGTTCCTAGGTGATATCTTCATCTATTCTAAATCAGAACAAGAACATGAACAATATTTAAGAATGGTGTTGCAAGTTTTAAGAGAGCATAGATTGTATGCTAAACTAAGTAAGTGCATCTTTTATCAAAATAATATTCACTACTTGGGGCATATAATATTTGACAACATGGATAGAAGTTGATTTGGAGAAGATAGAGGCCATTAAAGGATGGCCAACATAAAAGAATTTTACAGAGGTCAGATCATTCATGGGTCTTGTCGGTTATTACAGAAAATTCATAAAAGGGTTCTAAAAGATTGCAAGACCAATCAATTCCTTGAAAAGAAAAATGTGACATTTGAATGAAATTCCAAGTGTGAAGAAAGTTTTCAATGTTGGCATGTTTACAAGAAGAGTGTGCTTGTCATTGATGGCAAGAAAAACAATGATGATGGCAGTTTTACAAACAGAGTGTACATGGAAAGAACAACAACCAATAGCGAAGACACAGAAGAACAAGCAACAAAGACACAGAAGAACAAGGTAGAGAAGCTGAGAAGGAATAGCGCAACGTTGCATGCAGAGCGCAAGTGGGCGCCAGGGCCGAGGTGAATTCCATTACCAAGGATCAAGAGAGATAGAGTTCCTAGAAACACAGATGAGGTCCAAGTTATCAAGGCTTTTAGAAGGATCAAAGTTCATGGCCTTTGACACTTAGATAATTGAGAAATCCAAATCTTAGGAGGAGGAGCGACAGTGGTCATTGGATCACCAATCTAGAATACCCAATGGCCGTCAGATCAGAGTACAGATAGGAGGAGTGCGTAGAGGAGGAGATTAGACCTCAACTGTAGGATTGGAGAATGAAGGACTAGCATATGTTAGATCCAGTATAAATGTGAAGAGGATAATGGGCAAGAGTCATCCTCCAACTCTGTGAAATACAAAGTCGCGAAATGATCTGGGTCATTGGATCCAGAGGACACCTGGTGAGAGATCAACATTTCGTTGAATCACGAGCTGGAGAAGTCAAAGGTGAGAGTTGTAGGAACTCGCGATATGTGAAGTCACAAAATGACCTGGGTCGTATGATCACCAAGGATCTGGACCATTGATCTGATATGAAGTTGAAGTCCATGATATTGATTGCAACCATCGATTAGAGAGAGAGATCTCGATCGTTGATCTGATATGAGGTCATTTCGGAGTTTCATGTATCAGGATTTTGGAGGCAACTCACAGTAGGAGTTCATGATATGCGAAATAGAGAAGAAATCTTTTGCTTGACCCCTGATCATAACTTGTGTTCACATCAGAGGAAGATAAGTGAAGGAGCTAGCTTTGCAAGGCTCCATTTCAGAGTTTTGTGTATCATGAGTTTGGAAGCAACTCACAACACGAGGTTGCGATATGAGAAATCGTGAAGCACCCTCATGCTTGGCCCCTGATCACATCTAGTGGTCACATCAGTGGGAGAAAAGGGAAGGATCTAGTGGTGCCAGGATCCATTTCAGAGTTTCGCGAGTCGTGAAAACCAAGGTGACTCATAGTTGATCACCCGAAAGGAGAAATCGCAAAATGACTATTGGTTAGGCATACAGTCACCGCCGATGGTCATGTGAAAGGAAGAGGCTTAGCCAAAAAAGCTAAACACCCACTATGTAGTTTTCTCAGGAAAGGAAAAAGCACCAAAGGGATGAGTGCACGAAGGTTCTCTCAGTAATTGCTAAAGACAAACTTATTGTAACTGCATAAAGCCACTGATGGTTTCAACTAGAGAATTCGAAGAGGTTGCAAGGTGATTGTCAAAGAATATGAACTGTCTAGAGGTATCTATCAGTGGAATGAAGAATCATCATAGAGATGATTGATAGATGGAAAAGAGCTGAAGACGGTAGCTTCCAGAGAAGCCAAAGAGTGTCAGCATAATGACCATGGATGAAGAACAAACTGAGTGTAATCATAAGAGGGGATGAAGAGTTAGTTTTTTTGATCTGGCAAATGACTGAGCATGATAAATATACGCAGAACAATGAAGAGGAGGGGGCTTCGTGCATAGAGTTACTAATGCGGGTAAAAGCAGGTTGTGTACAATGGTTGAATTGTATATAAGAAGCGTAGCACATAGAATAGAAATGCATATCTGAGAGAGGAACAAAAAGTGGAGGTGTGCATGCAAAGACAAAGAAAGAAGACACTGATGCAGGCAGAGAATAACAGTGAACCAGAACAGTGATGAGACTAGTAAGCTATAGATAAACACTGTATCACTGTAGTAAGTTTGATGTAACAAAGTTGATATACTCAGGGTGGTTGGGAGGTGCTAGGGAGGATTGGTGTCCTCACAGTTTCAAGTGGGTGCTTGAACACAGGGAGTTGTAGCTTCCATCTGGTTGCATCTATAAATACCAGGGTGGCAGGGTGGTTCAAGGGAGAATTGTTGTTCCCTTTTATAAAGGTTGGTTCCTTTGTGATTGGAAGTTGGTGTTGGAATACTTAGGGAGTTGGCGCTTCCTTCTAGTGGATGCTAGAGAAACCAGGGAGTTGGTGCTTCCTTCTAGTAGGTGCTAGAGAAAACAAAGAGTTGGTGCTCTCAGCAAGTTGCAACTTGCAAAACCGAGGTTGTAGCCTCAAGAGGAGTTGGAGCTCACAAGTATGATAATGTAAATAAAATAAATATTACTTATCATATCAAGAAGAAGAGGTTTTTCCCTTTAAGAGTTTCCTCAGGAAATATCTGTCTTTGTATATTTCATGTGTGTTATTGATGTTTAATATTCTATTTCTTACTTCTCTGCATCATTGTGATCATGATAGAGTGTTATGTAAAGATTTTAAAATGGGAATAATAGTTTAAGCACATGAACAACTGATTCACCCCCCCCCCTCTCAGTTGTTCAACAATTGGTATCAGAACTGGTTCCTTTTATCTAAAGGTATGTCAGGAATCTTAAACATGTCAAGTCATGAAGGAACTTCAACCAATAAGGCCCCCTTGTTCAATGGAACAAACTTTGCCTTCTGGAAAGTTAGGATGAGAACCTACATAATGGCCCTAGGTGCAAATGTCTGGGATGTGGTTGAGACTTTTTATGTAAATCCAGTTGTACTACCTAATAAGGATGACAAGCTAGAATTCATCTTGAACTCTAAGGCTATGAATGCTATTCTGAGTAGGCTTGCAGAAGAAGAATTTGTAAAAGTTATGCACTTAGAAAATTCCAAAGAAATTTGGGACAAACTCATTAGCAGTTATGAAGGTAATGAGAAGGTAAAGGATGCCTAACTTCAAACCTACAGAGTACAGTTTGAGTAGCTAAATATGAAAGAGGATGAAATTGTTGGAAAGTACTTTTTGAGAGTTGAAGAACTAATAAATTCAATGAAAGAACTTGGTGAAAACATTGAGGAACCCTCTTTAGTTCAAAAGATTTTGAGATCTCTTCCAGATAGGTTCAACCCAAAGGTCTCTTCTATAGAAGAAATTAATGATCTAAAAGCCTTGGATTTTGATCAACTTCTAGGAATGTTTACTGCATATGAAATGAGGATAGTTAAAGATAAACCCACCTCTAGAGAAGCATCATTTAAAGAAGATAAGAATGAGGATTTTGAGCCTGATGAAATTGAAGAAAAATTTGTGAGAAGACAAAAGAAAGGATCAAGCAAGTACCAAGGAAAGATTCCCTTCAAATTTTTTAACTGTGGAAGGATAGGTCACTTTGCATATAAGTGTGCACACAAGAAGAAGGACCAGAAATTTGAAGGTTAAGAGAAGTACAAATTCAAGAGATTTGGTAAAAAGAAAAGCTTATGTGTAAACAATGATGACTCTTCAGGAGACACAGATAGTGACTCTTCTTGTGAATATAAGATTAATGAATTTATGCTAATGTCCAAACATGATTATGACAATAAAATCACAGGAAGTGATGTTGATGATGAAGAAGATGTGGTTGAATTGGAAGGAGAAATGATCAGTGCTCTAGAAGAAATTGATAGACTTAGACTCAAGAAGAATAAGAAAAAACAATTGTTGATACAGTTCAAGAAAGACACTAAAAAACCTGATGAATACTTTACCCTGCTGAAAGTAGAATTATAAGAGGCAAAGAAAATAGAAGACATTATGAAACAACAGTTATTAGAAAAGAAGGAAATATGTGAAGCCTTGGAAGAAGAGGTAGTAAAAATCAGAAAAGAAATGGAGAAGTTTAAAGAATTATATCTCCAAAATCTTCCAAGCATTAAAGCCTCAAAAGGATTAGCCACCATTATGAACCATCAAAGGAATCCAAATTTGAAAACTGGTCTAGGATATGAAGAAGGATCAAATAATGGTCAGCCAAGCAAAAAAGAATCCATTAAGTTTGTCAAATCTACATGCATTGAAAACAATAAATATGGAAAAACAAAGGAAGATAATCAACCACCAAGGAAGAGCGAAGGAAGAAGTACCAGAAATGAAACTGTAGAACAAAGAAATACTATACCCTCTGCTCAAAGAAATCATCAACATGGAAGAAATCAACATGCTCAAAGAAGACAACCATTTTCCAGGTACAAAGGTTTTTTCTTTGGATATTGTTTTTATTGTTCTAACTTTGGTCACAAAGTTGTAAATTGCTCCTTAAAATTTAGATATGAGAAATCAAGACACTCAAGGAATAGATATATGTCACAACAAAGAATGAGACAGCCAAGTAAAAAACAACCACATACTGCAAATCATGTGACGGCTGGGAAAAGGACACAGGTTAAGCTTAAAAATCATTATGATCCTTTATTCATTGAACTAGAATGTTACACCTACCATAATTATGGACATAAAGTTGCAGACTGTCACTTAAGGAAATATGAACCAGATTTGAATCCTTCTGCTGAAAATGTCAAGGTTTGGAAGAAAAAAGAAAATGACAAGTGTGGACTAGTGTTGTCATCTCAAAGACAAAATAACCCCTGGTATATTGACAGTGGTTACTCCAAACATATGACAGGAGACAAAGGTAATTTTCTATCTCTAAGTGAAAGAAAATAAGGAAATGTAACCTTTGGAAATGACGGTCCAGGTAAAATCAAGGGTAAAGGGATGGTGATTTTAAGTAATGGAAAAGGAAAATCCCAAGATGTTCTTCTTGTAGATGGGCTGAAACAAAATTTTCTTAGTGTAAGTCAAATGTGTGACAGAGGATGTGAAGTGGTGTTCACTTCCAAGGATTGCAAGATAAAGTATATAAACTCAAGACAAGTGGTGGATAAATGCATAAGGACAGATAATAATGTATATGTGTCGAAAGAAGATACAGAAGATTGTCATCTAAGAAAACATGATGAAAGTTGGTTATGGCATAGGAGACTTGGACATCTAAACTTTGACCAATTAATCAAGCTCAAAAATCTTGAGGCAGTAAAAGATATTCCAAGAATATCAAAGCCACAAGACTCTGTGTGTAAACCTTGCCAAGTAGGAAATCTAACCAGGACTCAATTTAAATTCAATATCTCTACTTCAATAGAGAAACCACTCCAATTAATTCATATGGATTTATGTGGACCATCAAGACAGGAAGGCACATGAAAATAAAACTACTTTATGTTGATCATTGATGATTACTCCAGACATACTTGGGTTGCTTTTCTCAAAGAAAAAGTTGAAGAATTTGAGAAATTTAAAATATTTAAGGATTTAACTGAGAATCAAATGGGTAAGAGGTTAAAGGAAGTAAGATCAGAAAGAGGAGGAGAATTTATGTCAAGTGATTTTAAGGAATTCTGTAATAAAAATGGGATCAAGAGAGAATACACAATCCCAGGAACTCCACAACAAAATGGAGTAGTTGAGAGGAAAAACAAAACGGTGCAACAAATGGCTAGGTCAATGATGAATGAGAAGAACATTGGTCAAAACTACTGGGTAGAAGCAATACAAAAAACATTCCATGTTCTTAACAAATCCCACCTCAGACCACATAGTGACAAGACACCTTATGAAATTTGGTATGGAAGACCTCCTTCAATCAAACACTTCAAAGTCTTTTGGAGTAAGTGCTACATAAAAAATAATAATGAGAACCTTGGAAAGTATGATGACATGGCTGATGAAGGTATCTTCTTAGGGTATGCTACAAACAGTAAAGGATACAGATGCTATAATAAGAGGCTGCATAAATTGATTGATTGTATTGACATAAAATTTGATGAAGGAATTCTAGTAAGAGAGGTGAACAATATTGAATCAACAACAAATGATATAGATGAAGTTGAAGATTAACAGGTCCAAGAATCAAAACAAGAAGACTCTGAGTCAGATGAATATGCAAATACTCAGGAAAACTCAAATCAACAGACAACATCAAATTCTTCCTCCAGAATTACTCAAAAGAATCATCCTACAAGTCAGATAATTGGTGAAAAAGACAAAGGTGTACAAACCAGGAGAAGGATAATAAAAAACACTGAGCAATCACATATAGCCTTCATATCCATGGTGGAACCCAAGAACTTCAATGAGGCCAGTAAAGATGTAAATTGGTTAAAATCAATGAATGAGGAACTAGAATAGATTGAAAAGAATGAGACTTGGGAAATCGTTCCTAGGCTAGCAGATAAAAATGTAATAGGATCAAAATGGGTCTAAAAAAATAAGATGAATGAGGAAGGAAATATTGTAAGAAATAAAGATAGATTGGTCTGCAAAGGATATGCTCAAATAGAAGGACTGGACTTTGATGAAACATTTGTGCCTGTAGCAAGATTATAAGCTATTAGAATGTTTCTTGCCTATGCTTGTCATAAGAAGTTTAAATTCTATCAAATGGATGTCAAGTCATCTTTTCTAAATGGATATCTACAAGAAGAAGTCTATATGGGTAACAACCCTAGTTGAATAAATGTTTAAGGATTATTAAGTAAAAATTAATTAGGGGATTAATTGTCTTAATATGGTATTAATTAAACAAGATTGGTATAATGATACTAATTAAATAATTATTAATTAATTAATGGTTGCAAT
>ML776761.1:765125-778806 GCA_009831015.1 Picea engelmannii | reverse complement strand
AAGTTGTCGAAGTGTTCCTTCTTCTAGAAAGAGATCCACTATTTAGGTCATATCATTTCCGGCGAAGGAATCTCTGTGGACCCAGAAAAGGTAAAGGCCATTATGGAGTGGCCAGTGCCGAAAAATGCCCATGAGGTGAGAAGATTCATGGGGCTAGCAGGTTATTACCAAATATTTGTAGAAAGATTCTCAAAAATAGCGAAACCCATCACCACTTTGCAACGCAAGGGGGTCAGGTATGAATGGACAGAGGAATGTGATAGTGCATTCATTGAGCTTAAGAGGTTACTAACCAGTGCGCCAATTCTACGAGTGTCAGATATGGAAAAGGACTTCACAGTCTGCACGGATGACTCGAAGCAAGGGTTGGGGGCCGTGCTAATGAAGGATGGAGGAGTGAGAGCTTATGCATCAAGGAAGTTGAAGAAACATGAGGAGATATACGCGACTCATGATTTAGAGTTGGCAGTTGTAATGCTAGCTCTGAAACTTTGGAGGCACTATCTTGTTGGGCAAAACTTTGAGCTCAAAATGGACCATCAAATTTTAAAACATCTCTTCACTCAAAGAGATATGAATGCTAGGCAAAGGCGATGGAGTGAGTTTATGAGTGAGTACGATTTTGGTATTTCATACATCAAGGGAAAGGAAAATGTGGTCGCAGATGCCTTGAGTAGGAGACCACATATCTTCTCCTTGGTAACATTAAAGTTCAATCTAAGGGAACATGTGTTGACACAACTCCCAAGAGACAGTTGGTATTTAAAGGTTACTTCAAACCTCCAGAGCGGGAGGCAGTTAGACCCAAAGTATGAAGGATATAGTCTGGAAATAGATGGGCTGTTAAGATATCGAGGAAGGATGTACATCCATGAGAATGGGGATATTCGAAGCATCATACTGAAGGAATCCCATAGAACACTTTATTTTTCACATCCGGGTGTGAAGAAGATGTACACAGATATGAGGAAGCTCTTCTTCTGGGTAGGCATGAAGTACGATGTAGTCCATTTCATCGCCAAATGCCTAGAGTGTCAACAATTGAAAGCCGACCACCATCACCTGGTAGGCCTCCTACAACCACATGATGTCCCTATGTCCAAGTGGGAAGTCATCTCTATGGATTTTGTTGTGGGGTTGCCGCTCACATCCCATAGACATAATGCCATTCTTGTGATAGTGGATAAGCTAACCAAGAGTGCTCATTTTATTCCGGTTAGAGACACTTACGATGTCACTTATGTGGCACGTGTGTTTGTAAGCGAGGTTATCCGTTTGCATGGGATACCTAAGAAGATCATCTCAGATAGGGACTCCAGATTCACTTCTAGGTTTTGGACAAGTTTACAGTCAGCGTTGGGGACTCAATTGAACTTAAGTAAAGCTTATCATCCTGAAACAGATGGGCAAACTGAGAGAGTAAATCAAGTCATGGAAGACATGCTTAGGATGTATGTAATGGATAATCAAACCCAGTGGGAGAAGTACCTACCTTTGGTAGAGTTTGCCTACAATAATAGTTCTCATAGCTTTGTATGGGAGGCCATGCAGAACACCATTGAGTTGGGATAGACTAGAAGACCGAGTAACAGTTGGGCTAGAATTGATTCAATAAATGGAGGAACAGGTGATTCAGATTAGGAAGAGACTAAAGGAAGCACAGGATAGGTAGAAAAGTTATGCGGATGCACACAGGACCGACCGAAGTTATGAAGTGGGAGACCAGGTTTTCATTCGCATCAGGCCTAATAAGAGTACCATATGGTTCGGGAAGGGGAAAAAATTGTCACATCAATTTATAGAACCATTCAAGATCCAAGAGAAAATTGGACCCATTGCCTATCGTCTCGTACTGCCACCCCACTTGCATAAAACTCATAATGTATTTCATGTATCTATTTTACGTCATTATGTTGCTGATGAATCACATAAACTAAATTGGAAGGAATTGCAGGTATCAGACGTGGGAACCCTCATGGTAGAACCGTTACGAATATTGGACCGTAGAGTTTGACAGCTCAGGAACCGTCTAGTAGACCAAGTTAAGGTCTAGTGGGACAAGTATAGTCCAGGATCTGCTACTTGGGAAGATGCTGAGACATTACGATGAGACTATCCCTCACTTTTTTGACCACCTCGAGAACATGTTTCTCGAAGGTTGGGTGTATGTAACGCCACCTTTTGACTTAGACAGCTAGGATTACCTTAGGCCTATATACTTTATTTTCTAGTCACAGTGAAACTATTAAGTGATACACTTAAACTTTAAAATTTATGAACTTTTATGAATGTTTAAATGTTATTGTTGATGATGTATATGATGCAACACATTGTGAGAATGAAGAATTTTATGAATGTTTAAAAATACTATTAGAATGATGTTAGATATGATGCAATATATTTTGGTAAATGATAATATTATGAATGGGTGTCGAAATTGAATTATGGGATATTATGAGATCTAATTCTAACTGGAAAACTTTGATGTTAATTTGTCGGTACAGGGATACCAAATTCAAATGATGATAGTATGAAATTACATGATGATAATGCATAGAAATGTATGAGTTTTTGTTACAGACTATCTGCAGGTTATGGTCTATGAAATAGCCAAGGGATAAAGATGATGAAAGTGGATATCATGACCACTGGCCAAGAAACACTATGGTATGAATATTGTATGAGGAATTTATATTGGTTTGGATGCATTGCTATGATATGTGGACCAGTGCATGATTTCAGGTGATGACACTGCCCCAAACCGAATAAACAATGACAAAACCTCCAACAATATGGTGCCACTGTGTATTCCATTGTAGGGTGTGGAACCTAGTCCTGTTAGGAGGGGTGGAGGCATTTCCCACCGTGTATCCTCCATTGTAGGGTGTGGACCTTTGTCTTGTTAGGAGGGGTGGAGGAATTTCCCACCGTGTATCCTCCGAAACCTGAAGTCATGGGAGGAAAATGTTAGTTCACGCTCCCCAAGACGTGTGATGATGACTGTCAGATGCCTGCTAGGGAATTTGGTCGAGATAGCGAAACTTCCGCTTACGGGTTCTATTTGGAGTTAGGTCAATATAGTTGATTCTCCAAGATAGTCTAGCAGAGGAAGGATAGGAATGGAGATGGAAGTAGGTTAGGGAGGAAGGATGAGTAGTAATAGTTGAGAAGGTATGGAGATCTGTCTGGTGGTGGAATTTAATGTTTTCCCTTAAAAAAAAATGAGTATATATGAATATTCATTATTACGTAACTAAACCACAATTGTTTAAAACAAAATTGTTGAACCGGATAATAGTAATTAAAGGATTTCTCAAACAATTGATTGGTTTCTTGTCTTTTATAAAAGACTAGTCTTGCTGACTGGATTGGATGCATACATAAATTACTAAAGGATGATAGTTTGATTATTAGTACATGCACGAGAATTGTATGTACTAGCTACACATGCATTTCTTGTACATATACACTAGTATGTATGAGTTTTCTTGACTTACTTACTGATAATGTCGGTTAATTGTTATGAATGTGTGAGCCATATTTCTTTTCCTTGTACCATAAGATATCTTAACTTCGGGACGAAGTTTCCTGAAGGGTGCGTGTATGTAACAACCCTAGTTGAATAAATGTTTAAGGATTATTAAGTAAAAATTAATTAGGGGATTAATTGTCTTAATATGGTATTAATTAAACAAGATTGGTATAATGATACTAATTAAATAATTATTAATTAATTAATGGTTGCAATTTGATTAATTAATTGATTAATTAATTACATGTTACRTTCATTGACATGGGTATTMAATTAATAGGRATAATAAATKATAAGTTAATTTKTTAAATACTTACRTACACGGGAAGGGATAAGACATTGAATATAAAGGGATAAGAAATTAATTATGAGGGGATAAGGTAATAAATGGGTGGGTAAGGAAGTAAATGCATGAGGCGGTGAAGGAAGGATATGGAGGGGGAGGAGGTTTACGAAGGGCATTACCATTCTACGGGATTTTGGGGAGGTTTCTCTTGGATTGGCAGGAGTTGAGTTCTGTAGTGGGAAAGGTTTAGTACAGGGGCACCGATTTGCTGGGAATTTTGGGCACGGGGGCCAGGATATCCATATGATATCCTGGAACTAGGTAGTTGTCCTAGTTTGCAGGGAGGATAGTAGATTTGGGCAGTGTTGGTCAGTGCATCAGGCAACAGGAAGGCAACAGCAAGGCAACAAGGCGACAAAAATTAGCATCAGAACCAGGTAAATTGTTTGTGAAATGGCTAAGCCATTTTTATGTTGTAGTTAAATGTTAAATGTTAAATTCTGCTGAAATTTATATGCTTACTTGAAGTTAATGAATTATTTACGTACTCAGAAATTCTATGTGAGACATGTTAGGCGTAATTGTAAGGATTTTTACTAGGCTTGTTGATTTTTATTTATTTGGCTACTACAATATGGAGCAACCATAGGGTTTCCAACTGTCAGATAACCCTGAATTTGTCTGCAAGCTGAAGAAATCCTTATATGGGTTGAAACAATCTCCTCATGCCTGGTATCATAGATTGGATACATATCTTCAATATAAAGGGTTCAAGAGAGGAACATTTGAAAACAATCTATATATCAAAAAGGAGGGTAATGATTTGCTCATTATGTTGGTCTATGTAGATGACATCATCTTCGGTAGTAATATTGCTTCACTGGTAAAATGGTTTTCTTCTGCCATGCAGTCTGAATTTGAAATGTCTATGATAGGGGAACTGCCATTTTTTTTTGGCCTACAAATTACTCAAAATTCTGAAGGAATATTTCTTTCTCAAGAAAAATATCTAAGAGAAATGTTGAAAAGGTTTCAAATGGAAGATTCTAAACCTATGAGAACACCTATGGTCACTAGATGTAAGCTAAGAAAGGATAATGAATCACCTCGTGTTGATCAAAGTTCATATAGGTCTATGATATGGAGACTATTGTACATCACAACATCCCATCCAGACATAATGCATGATGTTGGACTGGTAGGAAGGTATCAGGCCGCACCTAAATGAAGTCATTTGTTAGCTGTCAAAATAATATTCAGATACTTGAAAGGAACAATGGACTATGGCCTATGGTATCCTAGGAATCAAAATTTTCAACTATCAGTCTATTCAGATGTTGATTGGGTTAACTACATGGATGAAAGGAAAAGAATGGGTGGAGGTGCATTCTTCTTAGGAGATTCCCTTGTATCATGGCTGAGAAAGAAGCAAGGTTCCATTTCCTTATCAACTACAAAATTTGAATACAATTTAGCTGCCACTTGTTTTACCCAAGTATTGTGGATGATTCAGACACTTCTAGACGTGGAGGTAAAATATGCTGCACCGATCCCAATTCATTGTCATAATACCAGTGCAATTAGTGTGTCAAAGAATCGTGTATTTCACTCCAAGACCAAGCATATACCCATCAAGTATCACTTCTTGAGAGAACAGGTAACCTACTCTGGGGTTTACGTTCATTATATTCCTTACAAAGATCAGATTGTTGATATCTTCACTAAACCTCTTGCACAAGCTCAGTTTGAGTATCTACGCCAGAAGTTATGTGTGACCCCATTATCAACTTAAGAGAGTCCATTATGTAAGGGTGAGTATGTGTTGGTTGAATATCTGATACGTCTAAAAAATACTGCAACAGCTCAGGGGAAGCATGTTTTCTTTGAAATTGATGTCAAAGGGGGAGAAAAGGTGTGGATTATACAATTGGAGTTCTAAGAATAATAGTGCATCCATTCAAGGTTTCCATCAATGGAAAGGGGGAGATTGTTGGCATGTTTACAGGGAGAGTGTGCCTTTCATTGATGGCAAGAACAACAATGATGATGGAAGGATTACAAACAAAGTGTACATGGCAAGAAAAAAAACTAGTAGCGAAGGCACAAAATAACAAGTTCGAGAAGATGAGAAGGAATAGTGCAACGTTGCACGCAGAGCACAAGTGGGAACCAGGATCGAGGTGAATTCCATTACCAAATCTCATGAGATATAGCGTTCCCAGAAATGCAGAGGAGGTCCAAGTCATCAAGGCTTGTAGAAGGATCAAAGGTCGTGGCCTTTGACACTTAGATATTTGAGAAAGACAAAGCTTAGGAGGAGGAGCGATAAAGGTCATTGCATCACGAATCCAGAATACCTGATGGTCGTCAGATCATAGTACAGACAGGAGGAGTGCGCAGAGGAGGAGATTAGACCTCAGTTGCAGGATTGGAGTACAAAGCACTAGGATCTGTTAGATCCAGTATAATCGTGAAGAGGATAATGGGAAAGATACATCCTCCAACTCCATGAAATATGAAGTCGTGAAATGATATGGGTCATTGGATCCAGAGGACACGTGGCGAGAGATTGACATTTTTCTGACTCGCAAGATGGAGAATTCAAAGGTGAGAGTTGTAGGACTCACGATATGTGAAGTCGTGAAATGATTTGGGCCGCTTGATCACCAAGGATCTAGACTGTTGATTTTATATGAAGTCAGAGTCGATGATTTTGATCGCAATTATCGATCAGAGAGAGAGACCTTGACCGTTGATCTGATACGAAATCATTTTAGAGTTTTGCGTATCGGGAGGCTGGAGGGAACTCACAATAGGAGTTCACGATATGTGAAATTGTGAAACACTCTTTTGCTTGACCCTTGATCATATCTTGTGGTCACATTAGAAGAAGATAAGTCAAGGAGCTAGTGCTGCTAGGCTCCATTTCGGAGTTTCGCGTATTGTGAGTTTGGAAGAAACTCACAGTAGGAGGTCGCGATATGAGAAATCGTGAAGCACCCTTGTGCTTCGTCCCTGATCACAGCTAGTGGTCACATTAGTGGGAGAGAATGGAAGGAGCTAGCGGTGTCAGGCTCCATTTTGGATTTTCACGAGTCGAGAAAACCAAGGTGACTCACAGTTGATCACTTGAAATGTGAAATCACGAAATTACTATTGGTTAGGCATATAGTCACTACCGATGGTCATATGAAATGAAGGGGCTTAGATAGACAATCTAAATGCCCACTGTGTAGTTTTATCAGGAAAGGAAAAAGCGCCAAAGCGATGAGTGCACGAAGGTTCTCTCAGTAACTACTAAAGATGAACTGATTGTAACTGTAGAAAACCATTGATGGTTTCAGCCAGAGAATTCGAAGAGGTTGCAAGGTGATTGTCAGATAAGTTGAAGAGTCTCGAGCTATCTGTTAGTGGAATCAAGAGTCATCATAGAGACGATTGACAGATGGAAAAGAGCTGAAGATGGTAGCTACCATAGAAGCCAAAGAGTGTTGGCATAACAACCATGGATGAAGAACATACTGAGTGTAATCACTAGAGGGGATGAAGAGTTAGGTTTTTTGATCTAGTAGAGGACTAGGCATGATAAATATACGCAAAACAATGAAGAGGAGGGGGCTTGGTGCATATAGTTACTAATGCAGGTAAAAGAAGGCTATGTACATCGGCTTAATTATACAGAAGAAGCGTAGTGCATAGAAAATAAATGCATATATGAGAGAGGAAGAAAAAGTCGAGGTGCGCATGCAGAGACAGTGCAGGAAGACACTCATGCAAGAAGAGCATAGCAGTGCACCAGAGCAGTAATGAGACTGGTAAGCTATATATAAACACTGTATCACTATAATAAGTTTGATGTAATGAAGTTGATATACTTAGGGTGGTTGGGAGGTTCTAGGGAGGATTTGTCTCCTGAGAGTTTCAAGTGGGTACTTGAACACAGAGAGTTGTATCTTCCATCTGGTTGCATCCAGAAATACTAGGGTGGAAGGGTGGTGCAAGGGAGAACTGTTGTTCCCTGTTATACAGGTTGGTGCTTGTGTGACTATAAGTTGGTGCTTCCATCCAGTTGGTGCTGGAACACTTAGGGAGTTGGTGCTTCCTTTTAGTGGGTGCTAGAGAAGTAGACATTGTTGTTATTTTACTCTAAAAATAAAGTCACCCCCGATCTAAGGGTATGAATCCAAAAGGACAGGTCCTAGGTCAAGTCTAAACACACAACAGTTGGATAACTATCTCTTAGGTTTCCCAACCTCACAACAAGTCCAAAATTCCAACTCTCTTTCTCCCTCAACCTGCACAACCCAAAGAGATGAACACATTTCTCTTCCATGTAACCCCTAAGGTTGTTCCATTTCTCTCTAGGGCTTCAATGCTCTAGTGCTACTGGTCGAGAAATATACCTACTGGAAACTCCAAGTATTCTCAACTATGGAGAGTTATATCCAAGTTTCTATCAATATCATAACGAACAAGCCTTTCATCACTAAAACTATCACAGGCCTTTCAACACTCACACCAATCCAATGTACACTAGCTCTCTTCTACCCAGCCTAAAAAACCCAAGAGAATGGACCCCCTTATATACCACGCAATCCCTCAGGCTTGTCCATCTCCTTCTAGGGCTAAAGTGCTTCTAGTCAAGAATATTCATCCTGGGACTCTCAGGATTCACAGTTGTGAGAAAAATTAACCAAGAGCCACCCAAACAACCATTCATATCCATGCTCAAACCAAGAGAACATGAATTAGCCTGAAAGAGTGAGGAAAAAGGAAGAAATAGAACAAGGGGAGAAAGATGAAGAAGAGCCAAACAAACTCCAAGGGATGTTTAAATTACATGAAGACAAGAGCCACATGACATCCCTCCCAAGAAGCTCATGTAACTCCTTTTCTCCATAAAATCAATTATGGGTAAAATAAAATAATAATAAAAATACTTAGCCCCTCAAGCCCCCTCTCTCGTGGAATCATATCCCCCTATCTCTTTTGTCCTTGTCTGTCTTGCAACCAAAGGTGTATTTTATTAATGTATATGAAGTATTACATTTCCTAGGAACTCTGGCCCTTTTTCAACTTTACCGGGTCACCAACCTAAGTCATAATTACATAATACATTATATTTAATAAGGGTTAAAACTGGGATGTTACATCCCCCTCCCCTTATTTTGGCACTGTCCTTAGTGCACAACACCATTCCAATTTTATTATAATTACAAATCTAGGCTCTTTAGCCTTAATCCACACAGGAAATCCAACCAACTCTTATATACATAGGCGCTCTGGCCTAAAATTAAGCATGTATACATAGGCATTCTGACCCAAAACATGTATAATGATCTTCATAATTTATTTTTCTGGTAGCAATTCTAACCAACAAGCTCTCCTTCCTTCTCACCCTACACAACCTAAATAAATGAACCCCTTTCTCTGCCATTCAGTCCCTCAGGTTGTTCCACTTCTCTCCAGGGCTCCAGTGCACTCAGCCATGAAGTTTAAAAGTTGTGGCATCCATAACTCTAGCTACAACAAGTCCATTGGACTTTCTTCATTCCATGTCTTTTCCATTCAGTTGCTCCAACATTACCTTCTTCTTTTCCCTCATAGTTTGGTACTTTTATAGATTCTCAACATTCATCGTTTTCCTACAACATTGCAAAGAAGCAATCATGTTAATTCATAAGTTGTGCATAATTTTTTTTTTGTTGTTGTTCATAATCTAAGAGTAAATTTTCATATTCCAGTACATTACTTATCTGTGTGGTTCATGGATCTACATCCATATGGTTGTCTAGTTAACTTGTCTCATTGTTTTCCTTGACATATCCATTATGTGCATGGTCCCAATAAACATTTTACAATAACTATGAGAGTCTCCTCTTCCTCATGGTCACTCACCTTACAAGCCCATGATCAAGCATCCCCTTCTCTGCTATACAGTCTCCTCTTCCTCATGGTCACTCACCTTCCAAGCCCATGATCAAGCATCCCCTTCTCTGTTATACAGTCTCTTAGGTGATCCATCTTGCCTGACCAAGGATTTTTTCAACAAGAAGATTCCTAGGGACACAATGTTCTCATGTCACAATAGTATCCATTTCCATGCTTTCCAGCTAGCATATCCAACATCTCATTTGTATTATACACATACAATCATCATGAGATATCATTATAACCATTTTCAATCATAAATGTCAAATCTGTTTTATACAGGAAAACAAATTTTTCCAAGCATGAGATTTCTTATCATAATGTTTGGCTCTGCAGTTGTAGATATCAGTCTTCCTTATGGGATTAAATCCCTTCCATGTTCAACACCATCCTACCTGCAATTTTCTTGATTTTTATTCAGCCAAAACAATTTGTAAGTAATTATTAAATTATAATTCCCAAAATTGTTTTCTATAGGAAAGATAAAATTTCCAGACATGAGCTTCTACTCATAATGATTTGGCTCTTGCAATAATAGGCATGGGTCTTTTTTATGGGCTTTCTACACTGTCATATTTAAGACCCTTTCTTCCTACAATTTCAACATTCCTTGACCAAGCAAATTGTCAATATCTCATGTACAAGATATATAGACATGGTAACGATTCAAAACAAAATCACAAAGTGATCTCAGAATTGTTTAAAACTACAATTCAATCACTTCTATTAATCCAACTATCAATTGGAACGAACTCATCATTGCCACACATGTATTATCAGCCAATATTTTCTTTCTTCTATCCATAAATATTTTTATCACTTTGTCCCCTCAATGGATATTTCCTATAATTTATCATTATGTATCTTCTTTAACCTGCAACTTTCTTATTGTAAAATCTAACAGTTCCTGAAGGGTTTTCAACTTCATGAGTTATCAATACTCACATCATTTCACCTGTTATCAAAATCATTTCTATGTTATATAATATATACATGCATTCACCCAATGCATTCAATGATTCGGGTATTATCACTTGTAACATTTTTAATAGCTCCAAAACTGATCTTGGAATTGTAACAACAAGAATCCAATCACCTTCATCTAGTATTTATATTAAATATAATGCATCTATCCATCATTATGTATTCTTATCACCACACGATTTTCATAATGCAACAATTAATTATTAAATAAAATAACAACCGACGTACCAATGCCCATGGCCAAATCTATACAATGCATTCATCCAATGGATACATAATTGTTGATTAAGGTTGGTTTTCATTGATGTCAACCCTTGAAGAAAGCCTCGTAGAAAAAAGGTTGGGTAATGGACCCAATATTGTTTGATGTAAAGATGACTCATTATTGTCTTGTCATAGTTGATAATAAGTAGAAATGGATGAACTCCAAAGTGGTCCCCTTATGGTGAAATCCCTCATGGGAAAATGCTTTGCGGATTGAGTTATCCTATAAGTATGGTTAGAGAACCCATGATTATTTGTTGAATAATGAGATGAAGGTCAGTGAATTTTTCATTAAAACTATCCTATATGGATAGTTCTTGTCATGTCATTTCTGCTGGTATGTGGAACGTCACATAACTCCTCACGGTTAGAGAGTTATGGCCATGAGAAATTGGAGAACCTAGGTTTGGGTAATGGACCCAAGTTTGTTTGATGGATAATGGTACGAGTTTTGATATATTTGTAGGTAATACTATTTTATATGTATGGTATATGTCACTCCATTTCTTCTGGTATGTGGAACGTCACATAACTCTTAACAATTTGAGAGTTATGGCCTTACGAAGTTGGAGGACCCTCTTATGTCATCTAGAAGCCCCAAAAGGTCTAAGTAGTCAAAGTGGTTTAAGAGATTTTAGAAGGTAAATAATAAAGTAAATTTACGAGTGTACTATAATTCAAAGTGAATACAAAATAAATTATTTAATTAATAAATTTAAAGGAGAAATTAGAAGTGGGTTAACCCTAAAATAAGAAAAGTGGGCAAAGTGACATAGAAGTTGTTTTTAAGGAAGCTACTTGGAGAGTATAAATAAGAGGCAAGGCTCTCTCATTTTAGACACACTTGAGCATATTGAATACCTATAGGTTTTTGACGTAACCAAAGGATATCTAAGCCGAATTTATGAGGGAAGGTTAAGCAAAGAAGGCCAGAATTCAAGGAAGGATAAATTCTTTTGATGATGCTTTATAAGGTATGTTATTTACAGGTCATCTCACCATTGTCGCAATAAATTTTTTTCTAGACTGATTCAGACCGTGCAATTTCTATTACATTGAAAAAATATATCCAAATATCTGTGGTAAAAAATTTAGCTTGTGGGTTGTTGAATTTTTGGAGTTACACATTGTGGAAAATAGGGTTTGTTGCTAGTCCTGAAATTAGTCAAAAACAGGTGTTTCGGGTAAAAACGTCATAACTTATTCATACCAAATACAAATTCAGTAAGACAAATGTTTTTTGGTTAGAGTACATTCTTTGGTATTCTGTGTAACATTTTCAGATCGATTCAACAAATATTTCGTGCGAGGCACGCTCTACAAGGTATCTATCTAGAATAAGTCATAATTCAACAAGGTATGTTGTTGTTTCTATAAATACTTTTATGAGAGGTTCCAAGTAGTGAAACTTGGAGGAATTGCATAAAACACACTGAAGAACATTGTATATCAGTTTCAGATATTTATTCATTACAAGTACAAAGTTATGATTATTTCAAGTTAGGGTTGTTGACTAATCCAAAGCTAGTCATGTGAGACTAAAGAAAAGTTTGATGTAAATGCTACTCTCTTGTTGTTTAAAGTTAAGGAAGGTTTGTAGGTATGTGATCATATACACCATGTCTATTACAGAGTTATAAATCATATTTGGATGATGAAATTGATGAGAGATTTTGGTTGAGCTACAAGTTGGGTACATGGTTGAGACAAGTAGTTGATGAGTTGGCACATACATGGGGTGTATAGTTGATGATGTTGGTACATATTGATGAGTCATAGTTGATGAGTAGTTGACACATGATTGGTACATACTTGGTGCATGGTTGGTTGCACTTGTTTATGGTACATTTCGATTACAGATTGTTTGACACAAGTTGGTGCATGGTTGATGCACTTGTTTATGGTACAGGTTGATGCATGGTTGATGCACTTGTTTAAGGTACAAGTTCATTACAGGTTGAGGTAAAAGTTGATGCATGGTTGACGCATTTTTTAGTTTTATTGGTACAGGTTTACAGTCGTATATCTCACATTGATAGTTTGACAGTGGTTCCATAATTCTACTTCTACTTCAGGGTGGTTGGACGAGGAAAGTGTTATCATTGAAATTTCGTCCGCACAGGGCGACAAGAATTCTGCATCGTCAACACAGAAAAACAGTCGTTCATGGCACAAGGATTAACTCCACAGCACAACAAAAGGGTCAAAACTATGCAAAATGGCCAAAAAATTAAAAAGCGCTATGCACCCACTAAGCGCGCGCGCGCAACATCTTCGTATCTGGAGCGCATATGCGCGGCTGTGGGGTGCAAAAACCGCGTGCCTGCCAAACGACGCATTTATGAAGATGGTCGGCCTCCCAACCACTAATGGATCGGCTCCCAAGTCGATTTGACATCAAATCCGAGCTCAATCTGCGTGGGGAGGCTGGTCAAAGACCTAATTGTGCCCTAAAGAGACCCTTTTCACATTCAAAAGAGGTTGCATAATAACCCAATGCTTGGCTATAAAAAGCCATGAATGACCACCATTTTCTCAAGAAATTCTTCATACTGTTATGCTGCTGAGATTGCTGGGGACCCCTTCTTTGGCAATACACATTGTAAGCTGCATTTCATAAGCTATTCACCCCTCACTTGAGTGAATAAGCTTGGAGTTCTTTCATCCACATTTCATCTTTTCTT
>ML776761.1:740308-750673 GCA_009831015.1 Picea engelmannii | reverse complement strand
CTTTGTGTATCTTTGGATTTCATCTATCAGACCAGCTAATACATTGGTGATATTGGTCCATTGTCATTTGTTTTTATTTTTGTTCCTATGCTCATAGTTTTATTTAGTTTTTGTTTAATTCTTGTTAATAGTTTAGTTGTTTTATTTCTAACCTTTTACATCACAACTGTCATGACTAGCAGAGCCCAACTAGGCATGTAAGCACTCACTTTTTTCTCACACATTGACGAAAATAGTGCAAACAGAAAGGATAAGTGGTTGTAGCCACCTTCCGATTGTAGACGGAGAACATAGGGGGTTGTAGACTCCTTCTGGTTGTAGCCAGAGAATTGGGGAGTTGGAGCTTCCCTCAAGTTGTATCCTAAGAAAATAGGGGGTTGGATCCTCCTTCCAATTGCAGCTGGAAAACAAAGGAAGTTGGTGCTTCCAATGAATGTAAGTCTTCAAGACATATAAGAAAAATCATTCTGTGGTTTTCTTCCGATTTGAATTTCCACGTAAAACACTGGTGTACTGTGTATGTGTGTGATTGTTCATTTCTTATTGCCCATTATTGTATAATTATTCTACATTGATATAACACTTGCATTATTTGAAGAAAAAGTATTATAATTACTTTATTACTGATTTATCCCCCCTCTTAGTAATCCAACAATTGGTATCAAACTAGGTTGCTTTAGAAATCAGTTTAACCACTGAAAGGTAGATCATGGAGAGTACCAACCTATAACAAAATTGAATACCACAGTTTGATGGACATACGTATGCTTTTTGGAGCATAAGGATGAAGACATATATACAGGCACATGGATTTCAAGTTTGGAAATCAATTGTATATGGATACACAACACTAGCAGTTCCACCAACAAATGAAAAAGCAGTGAAACTCGGTGAGAATAATTTGAAATCCAAAAATGCACTTTTGAATGGTCTCAGTGATACGGTATTCACCAAAGTTGCACATTGTAAATCTACTAAAGATATTTGGGACAAGCTTCGAAATATTTATGAAGAAGATACAAAAGTCAAAGAAGCAAAGCTTCAAACTTACAGAGGTCAGTTCGAACAACTAAAAATGAAGGAAGATAAGAATATTGCATCCTACTTCTTATGATTCGATGAAACAAGGTATGCAATCATAGGTGTAATGATTCCCCAAAATTACAAAATAAAAAAAATAAAAAATTTCTTAGGGACATTAAAATTCCATTCTCTTCGTTCAACTTATTTCAAAGGTCTCAACGTTATCGTAGATAAATATGTGTCGATACTATCAACTCCCATAAGGGATATGTTTACAACTGCTGTCGATACAACTACCTTCCTTTGTAAGAGATTTTATTCTTTGATTATCTCGGGTTGTCTAGAAACCACATAGATAATGGATACAGGGCTAAATTCGCTATATAATCTAGTTCCTCAGTTACTAACATTTCTAATGTTAGTAAAAGGGTTAAAGACCCATCCCTAGACATAACTTCTAAAGTTGTAAAATGTTAAACATTAAAGGTATTCCAAACCTCTCCAAACATAACATTATCGTTGATTATAACATAAGAGAACCTATATGAGAGGTATTGGGTTCCGAAAGGAACTATACCTTTCTCATATTAAAGGTCACAAGTTTTAAATTAATGAAGGACTTTAAATTTTTGTTAGCTTGCTCGAGCAATAAAATCTGTGTGAAACAGGTCGCGATTAACCTTACACTACCATTACCCCAGACTTGAAGTGGGTTGACGGTTGACATCATGGAAGGGTTCAAGTGTACCAGTCCTCCTTTCTGAATGCATTAAAGTTAACGAACAATGTGGTCTCACCTCAACTGACAGGAAGCTGGACTTATCGGTTGTACTAGAAAGGCGCCTAACTGTGTCATCTCCCTCGCATAGACTTGGTGTAAAGTTGATTGAGGTACTTGTCATATCCTGAGTTAAAGCCCCTGTCCAGCCTAATAATGACGATATGTCAGGGTGCCTTCCGAGATTTATTAATCAATTATTCTGTCCAATGTAAAACCTACCACCTCACCTTGTTCACATGGTAAGGTACTGTTGCATACTACCACCATTACTCTACTTCTGTGAAGGGTTTGTATGCGATTAGTGTTTGTCCCTCGCCTATGTCTAGGTATTTGCAAAAAGAAATGTTTTAGCACTAACCCTGTGGTAGCTTAGCTCTGTAAGTGGTTGGTAGTTTTGGTGGATGTGACCTGGGTGGAGACTATGGAGGCGTTCATCCCTTGGGTGTTCCCTGCATACAGTAAGCCAAAGACTCTGTGTTATTTTTCCTTTGAACTCGGGACTCTTGAATGTTGAAATATGTGTTGTTGTCACCATCTACTCCTCTTAACTCTGTTGGTTTTGATATCCTCTGGTTTGAGTTGAGGATTTATCGGTTTTTTGGGTTGTCATAGATCCCCTAATTTGTATTGGGTTCTATTAATTTCCTGTTACTTTGCGATAGGTATCTTTTCTTCTATGAACCCTCGTAGAAGGCTCTAGACTATAAGGGATCCCAAAGGAGACAAGAGAGTCAAAAGAATACGAGTTGGTTCTTCTAGTTCAGAGGTAAGTTCTATGCATTTCCATTCCTCATAATGTATGTCTGATCTCGGTATAACTCGATAAGAGACTAAAAATTCCTGGTTATGTTTTCGGGATTTAAAGCTTCGAAGGGTTTGTTGCCCCTCCTGTTATAAGGCTGTATATAAATATGGATATATTTACAGGGAAATGACGGAGATCCAAAAATTAATAATGGGCCTCACTATATTTTATACCGCCTAGATGCTTGCATCTTAATTCAAGGTGTCTTCGACATATTTACCACTGAGTAAATCCTATGGTTACATTATTTCTTGTTTTCTACTATGATTCGTATATACGCCACCATATCCTATGTGTATAAATTGTTCATCATTATTGCCGATGTGATTGTGTAATACATCCCCTAGGTTCGCAAGGAGTCGGGGATGGAAAAAATCTTTGAACTAACAACTCTTAAATCTAAGAGGAAGAACACGCTCCCTTAACTTCTGTGATTATTTCGCCTGTGAAATTATTTCCATTTAGGGATTTTATTCCAAGCACTTGGCTCTAGAATTATGTATTTATAACTGTCTATTCACATTACTTCAACAAAAAGGGTAAAGAAAATGAAGTATTCAATTTATGGTAGCTATCGCAGTGGTTCATGTATCATACTATATGAAATTATCATTCTACTCATTTGCAGTTATGTTCTATTAATTGTTCTTATTCGATTAAGATTTTCTCAATTGTAATCACTAATGATGGGCCCTTTTTTTTCCTGCGAGGGGTACCCATCAACCTTCTTTGATTCCATTACCCTTTTCGACTGTGGATCGATTCATTTAACGGAGTTGATGGAAAAATTTCCACACCAATCAAAAGATAAGTAATAATTCCTGTATTAAATCTTCAGTATTTAATTTCGTGGATTCTCTCTGCACGTGATTTATTTTCTCATGATTAAATTTCGCTACTTTCTGGTTTTTGAAATATAATTTCATTTCAATCTAACTTTTGTTCTCTCTAAATCCCATTGTTGATTCTCGCGATCCATTTCAGGATTTAGATGTTTTGCGCTCAATGGACTCGGATTATCGTCGAACCTGAAAACGTATTCAAGTTCCGACAACCAGACTTAAAACTTAGTCTCTAAGTTCTGTTCACTACTGTACAGAATTTCACAGTAAGGTTTTGTCGTTACCAGGCTTCCTAGGGTAGTTGATTTGCTTGTAATTTAAATCCTTAATTAGAAAAAATAAAAGGGGAAGAAACCTTGTATTGAAAAGAATTTCACTATCCCAAGATTTATGCTCTAGAGAGTTCAAGTACTCGTTCTAGGCATTTTGTCGACTCTGTACATTCTCTTTTTTTTTTGAGGTTATTACAAGGAGAACAACTGTAACTCTCTTCTATATTAATATAGTTATTTTTCATGGGAACCTTTCTGTAATGATCAATAATTATCCTCTGTGTATTAGATATTTGTAGTTATAGTTCAGTGCAGAAATAAATGAATATAATATTCCTAAATTCTTTTCTAAAATTCTCTAAATGTTTACACAGATTGAAATATCATTATAGATGTTGAGTACTTAAAGGTGTATGACCATGTGATTATCTTATGACTGGTAGAACGTTCCAATATTCAAAATTTCAAGATGTGCATAATTAATTTTTTATTTCTTCAGATAAAATGGGTATGTTCATGGAATGACTAACACACAGTAGTCCAATAACATTGTTTAATGTTCGGATCTGGCTTTATTTCCACTAGAACTATAAAACATCACTTTATAATTTCATAAATTAATATATTTCTTATGTTATTACAACATAGAACCTACATAAGTCCATATAGATACATTTTTGTAGAATACTAGGTCGCCCCTATAGTGAATAGTATACTACGCTCGAGTAACTACATTCTTTTAATCGAATCAAATTATTTCTACTCTAATTAATCTACAACAACTTTTTAATTCTATCTAATACATATGATAGTAAGATAATCATCCACAATAGTAACCGGATACAATCATTTCAATCGTACATTCATGAAAAGAGGAGAGTAGAGAGACATATTTGAATTAGTCCGCGGAGAAAAAAGGGAACAACCACATTCCTCCCAACCATTAGAACATGGCAGGCAACGCTTATCCAATTCACCCCCTAGCCTGACCATGAGTCCATGAGGGAAAACTTGAAATATCCTCTTCAAAAATGTCTTCCTCTATCAGTAGTCTTTTCATTGCCTCACACTCAGTAATTGTTGTTCATAACATCAAGTACACAATGGCCTTTTCCCCCAACATACTAGGCAGTGTCCTGCCTCCTCACATATGTTATTTATCAAAACAATCCCCCTTATTGCCTAGGTCTTTTTCCCTCTCTTTGGAATTTTCACAGCTTTCTAAATCCCTGATTTTCAGGGGCTGCCAATGGCCAAATCCTTGATTTTCCACTTGTAAAAATCATCCCTGTGATAGTTCCAACAAATTCCCCTCTCATGGAGTCATGGTCAGCTGATTTTAACATGGTTGTTCCATTTGTCCTCCTGTAGTAAATATAAAATATTTTGTTTTCATACAAGTGTGATAATAAAATAGTTAATTGGGTCAAATCAGAATCTTTGTCCAATAGTCATAATAATTAATTACAATTTTCCAAATTCAAAATTTGGAATTTCCATAAATGGCAAAAATTTTCCAAATTCGAATTTACCAAGAATGGAATAGTTTTCTAACATTTTTTTTGAATTTTGAAAAACAATTTATTTTTGGGGATGTCACAATAGGATTGGGAGAAGAAATCGAAGAATATGTAATTGTTCAAAAGGTACTAAGATCTCTTCCTATGAGATTTAACCCTAAGATATCAACACTAGAAGAAATATCGGATCTAAACTCAATAAACATGGACAAAATGCATGGTATCCTCACATCATATGAAATGAGAACTGAACAAAAAAATACAGATGTAAAAGAAGTAGCCTTCAAAGCATCCAAAAGATCAAAGAAAAAGAAAAAGGAACAAGAAGAATATAGCAGCAACAGTGATGTCTTGGAAGATGATGAAGAAGTGGCCAACTTCGTCAAAAGACTGAACAAGGGAACTGACAGTAGGTATAGAGGTAAGCTTCCTTTAATTTGTTTTAATTGTGACGGTATTGGTCATTTTGCTAACAAATGTCCTCATAAGGAAAAGAGAAATGATGAAGGTTACTCAAAAGGAAAACATACATCTAAAGGAAAAATAACTAAAAATAAAGTTTTCAAGAAAATCTTATGCACCAAAAAAGACATCTCATCATCAAATGAATATGAAGTCAGTGATAGTGACACAGGAAGAGTTCTATTCATGGAAGTAAGAGACTCTGACAAATAAGACTCTGAAGAAGAATATGAAGAAGTCAAAGAAGAATATGAAGAAGTCGAAGAAGAAATTGAAGAAACAGAAGTTGACCATCGAGAAGAATTAATGTGTGCCATACAAGCTATCAGAAGAGAAAAGAAGAAAAACAAGAAACTACAAGCAGAACTAGACAAGAAAAAGGATAATCAAGAACTAGAACAAATGATCATAGAATTTAAGGTTCAAATAGAAGAAGATAAAATAATTGATGAAGCACTCAAAGAAACGCTGGAAGAAAAGGACAATATCATTAGAAACTTGGAAGCATATATTTTCGCAGTAAGAAAGGATATTCAAAATAAAAACATGCAAAATAGCTCAAAAGTTCTGGATGACATTATCAGTAGTCAAAAATCTCATCTTGACAAGTCTAAACTTGGATGTAATCAGACAGAAAAGGGATCAAGCTCCAAAACAACATAGCAAGAAACATATCCAAAAAGTTATGCAAAAACAATAAAAGGGGATAGGAAGATATACAAGGAAGATTACAGGGACACTCCTCTACCAAGAAGATTCAAATTTTAGAGTCAACAACAGACATATAGACTTCAAGAAGAAGAAGGATTCATAAGAGCACCTCTTTTCAAAAGATATTCTACTCCCATGTATCAAACCATATTTTTTGGTTTATGTTATGCACATAATAATTTTGGACATAAAGCGGTGAATTGTAGAGCTAACAATAGGAACAATAACAACTTTGAGATTCATACACAAAGGGGTTGTTCAAGAAGACCTAGTGAAACACAAAGAAGAAGTTACAATAGGTTTGAATCTTTGAGCAGTGAAGTGAAATGTTACCAATGTAACAATTTTGGACACGTGGCCAAAGATTGTAGAATGACAGTCCTTCCTAAAGAACCTCAACAGAATAACAACAATCACAGACAGGAACCTTAGAAAACAACATGGATAAGAAAGCAATATTAGTATAGCAATGAATAATGCACAATTTCTCTAACAACTAAGCAGAAGAAACACGGTTGGTATGTTGACAGTGGATGTGTTGGAAGTACTAAACAACTAAGAGGGGGAGGGTGAATCAGTTGTATGTGAGCTTAAACAATTTTAAGTCTGTTAAAACATTATTAATCTTTCTTCATGTGGTCATCAACAATATACATCATATGGACAGTAAAATTAAAGACCATCAGTCACACATAAAATACACACAGAGACAGATTTTCACGAGGAAACCCATAAAGGGAGAAAACCTCTTCTTCTTCGAAATGATAGGCAGTCTTTTTTAGTTCTGTACATCATTTACAATTGAGCACCAACTCAATGTTAGGCTGCTACCTCTGTTTTAAAAAATGAAACTTGTTTGAGAGCTCCAACTCTATGGTTTATCTACCACCCACTAGAAGGAAGCATCAACTCCCTGAATATTCCAACACCAACTGGATGGAAGCACCAACTTCTAGTTACACAGGCTCCAACCTGTATAACAGAGAACACTTGTTCTCCCTAGCACCACCCTACCACCCTTGTTTCTCTGGCTGCAACCAGATGGAAGCAACAACTTCCTGTGTTCAAGATCCCACTTGAACCTCTGAGGACAACAGTCCTCCCGAGCACCTCCCAACCTCCCTATAATATCAAATAATGAATACACAGAAAACTACACAGATAAATCAATTCTTGCCAATCTTTCTTTGTATATGATCTTCAACAAACTGTTCTGCAATTCTTCTCTTCTTTTGTTTGTTTAGAAGGTCTGCTTTGCATCAATCTTTTTCTGTCATTCAACTATGCTTCTTCTCTGTCTGCCATTCTTCTCTTCTTCTTCTCTACATTTCATCTCGCTCTACACATTTTCTCAATTTCATGCTATGCCTCTGATCTATTTCTTTTTTCTCTGCATTTCATCTCATATTCACTTCAAAATTGCGACCCCATTTGGTCTTTCTCATTTTCTTTTATACACACTACCTTGATGGTTCCACTTCGACTTCCCCTAGGCAAACCGAGGACACATGTCTTAGCAACTAAAATTCATAGCTGATTCACAATCAAGAATCCGTTTTGTTTAGCAGATTCCAAACTCAGTAGTTAGCTGTGTGAGAGAGAACAGTAACCCTCCATTCAATACTTGATCCAACGGTTTAGATCCAATCGAGATTTCTCACCTCGCGATTTCGGCACTCTTGGCGATCAGAGTTTTTGTCACTTACAAATCCCAATTCTTAACATTCAGTAAAGAAGTCGAATCAATGGTCCAGATCACTTCTTGATCTGACGGTTGTTGTTACATCACGATTTCACATTTCACGAAATCGGGGTTTTTGATGTCAAGTGACTTTGTCATTTCAAAGTCCCGATCCCCGATGCCAATGCACCCCTTTCCACACGCTAGCCCTGCTAGCTATAGGCCTTGGCCTATATGACCGTCAACACATGACCTTGGTCAAACCTCTCATCGGGGTTTCGGCGTTTTCGATGTCACCATGCACATGCCTACAGAATTCCTGATCCTCCGACATTCCGTAATGGAACCAAATCAATGATCCAGATTATTTCTAGATCTGACGGTTCATATTAAGTCGGGAATTCACTCATCACGAAATCAGAATTCCTGTTTCCTTGTGTTCTTTGCCTTTTGAATTCGCGATCCGCGAAACTCCGAAACAGGCTGTGATCAACGGTCCAGATCTCATTCTCGATTCAATGGCTGCGATTAAATCGCGAAATCGCGTATTGCGATTTTGGGGTTCTCGTTGTCAAGAGATTTTAACATTTCAAAGTCCCGATCCCCGATCCCCGATACTCCATGTAGTGAATCAACGGTCCAGAACAGGGCTTGATCTCATGGCTCAGATTTCATCGTGATTTTTCATATTGTGATTATGCCCACTTCTCCTTGCACTTAAAGAGCGTGCAAGTTATCCTTGATCCGACGATGGTCGGGCTCTGCGCTCGGAGATGATGGCTGAGATCTGTCTCCCTCTTCATCAATCAGAGATTCTTCTTCAACCTTTCGCTCATTCGATGCCTTCGATCATTCACCTCTCTGAGTTCGTCTTCTATTTGTATGTCATCTTCACTGTTGCCATCAATGACAACCATTCGCTGATTCACTGTCTGTTGCCAACACGCATTCGTTGTCTGTGCAATATTTGCCAACAATATCCCCCTTTGGAATTGATGGCAACATAAGTAACCACTGGCATTCAGACTCAACTCTCTTCCCGAAACATTTCGAACATTTCAAACTTGACTCCTTTCTCCCCCTTTGACATCAATGTCAAAGAAGAGATAATCTACCCCTGATCTGTTGCAGAAACATACTCCCCCTGTCGACTATAAGTATCTTGGGAATACAAAATATATTCAATGAGTACTCCCCCTGACCAGGTGAACAGATTAGGCACTTGAGATTATAACCCCCAACTTTTGACGAAGGTATCCAAAAGGGGTCACTGCTAATGGTTTAGTAAATATATCAGCAATCTGTTCTTTGGAAGGAATATAATTCAGCTGAACAATTCTGTTTGTAACTTGTTCTTGGAGAAAATGATACTTGATTGGAATATGCTTAGTCTTGGAATGAAGAACATGATTCTTGGAGACACTTATGGCACTGGTGTTATCACAATGAATTGGGACATGATCAGTGTAAGATACCTTCAAGTCTGCAAGATTTTGTATCATCCATAAAATTTGTGTGCAGCAAGTAGCAGCAACAATGTATTCTGCCTCTGTAGTGGATAATGAAATAGATCCTTTCTTCTTACTAATCCATGCAACTAATAAGTCGCCCAAAAAGAATGCTCCTCCACTGGTTCTTTTTCTCTCATCAACACAATTTGCCCAGTCTGCATCTGAATAAGCAGTTAACTGGAGATTCTAATTTCTAGGGTACCACAGTCCATATGTCATTGTACCCTTCAAATATTTAAATATTCTTTTGACATCTACCAAATGACTTTGTTTAGGAGCAGACTGAAAACGACCTACCATTCCAACAGCTTGCATTATATCAGGACGTGATGCTGTGATGTACAGAAGGTTGCCTATCATTGAACGATATGTCCTTTGATCAACATCAAGTGAGATATCATATTTTCTCAGCTTGCAACCAACCACCATAGATGTGCTGACTGTAGAGGAATCTTCCATCTGAAATTTCTTCAATGTCTCTTTCAAATATTTTTCTTGAGAAATAAAAATTCCTGCAGAGCTTTGTTTTACTTGTAACCCAAGAAAATATGACAGTTCCCCTATCATGGACATTTCAAATTCCGTTTGCATAGAGTTAGAAAACCACTGGACATATGATTCATTAGTACAGCCAAAAATAATATCATCTACATAAACCAAAACAACTAGTAAATCATCACCTTCAGACTTAATGTAAAGGTTACTGTCAATAGTACCTTTCTTGAACCCTTTTTCTTGTAGAAATTTGTCCAGTCTA
>ML776761.1:726497-736654 GCA_009831015.1 Picea engelmannii | reverse complement strand
TCATCCTTGTTGGTTAGCACAACAGGCTTTGTATATCCAGTCTCTACTACATCCCAAACATCAACACCCAAGGCCATTAAATATGTTCTCATTCTAATCTTCCAGAAGGAAAAATTTGTTCCATCAAACAGAGGGGGCTTAGACGCTGAAGTCCCTTCATGACTTGTCATGTTTAAGCTTACAGGTCTACCTTTAAATAAAAGGAACCTGGCTCTGATACCAATTGTTGGAAGTACTAAACAACTGAGAGGGGGGGGGTGAATCAATTGTATGTGAGCTTAAACAATTTTAAGTCTATTAAAACATTATTAATCTTTCTTCATGTGGTCATCAACAATATACATCATATGGACAGTAAAATTAAAGACCATCAGTCACACATAAAATACACACAGAGACAGATTTTCACGAGGAAACCCATAAAGGGAGAAAACCTCTTCCTCTTTGAAATGATAGGCAATCTTTTTCAGTTCTGTACATCATTTACAATTGAGCACCAACTCAATGTGAGGCTGCTACCTCTGTTTTACAAAATGCAACTTGTTTGAGAGCTCTAACTCTCTGGTTTCTCTAGCACCCACTAGAAGGAAGCATCAACTCCCTGAATATTCCAGCACCAACTGGATGGAAGCACCAACTTCCTGAATGTGCCAGCACCAACTGGATGGAAGCACCAACTTCTAGTTACACAGCCTCCAACCTGTATAACAGAGAACACTTGTTCTCCCTAGCACCACCCTGCCACCCTTGTTTCTCTAGCTGCAACCAAATGGAAGCAACAACTTCTTGTGTTCAAGATCCCACTTGAACCTCTGAGGACAAAAGTCCTCCCGAGCACCTCCCAACCTCCCTATAATATCAAATAATGAATACATAGACAACTACACAGATAAATCATTTCTTACCAATCTTTCTTTATATCTGATCTTCAACAAACTGTTCTGCAATTCTTCTCTTCTTCTGTTTGTTTAGCTGGTCTTCTCTGCATCAATATTTTTCTGTCATTCAGCTCTGATTCTTCTCTGTCTGTCATTCTTCTCTTCTTCTGCTCTGTGTTTCATCTCGCTCTACACATTTTCTCAATTTCATGCTATGCCTCTGATCTATTTCTTTTTTCTCTGCATTTCATCTCATATTCACTTCAGAACTGCGACCCCATTCGGTCTTTCTCATTTTCTTTTATACACACTACCTTGACGGTTCCACTTCGACTTCCCCTAGGCAAACCAAGGACACATGTCTTAGCAACTAAAATTCATAACTGATTCACAATCAAGAATCCGTTTTATTTAGCAGATTCCAAACTCAGTAGTTAGCTGTGAGAGAGAGAACAGTAACCCTCCATTCAATACTTGATCCAACGGTTCAGATCCAATCGGGATTTCTCACCTCGCGATTTCAACACTCTTGGCGATCATAATTTTTGTCACTTACAAATCCCGATTCTTAACATTCAGTAAAAAAGTCGAATCAATGGTCCAGATCACTTCTTAATCTGACGGTTGTTGTTACATCGCGATTTCACATTTCGTGAAATCGGGGTTTTTGATGTCAAGTGACTTTTTCATTTCAAAGTCCCGATCCTCGATGTCGATGCGCCCCTTTCCATGCACTAGCCCTGCTGGATATAGGCCTTGGCCCATATGACCATCAACACATGACCTCGGTCAAACCTCTCATCGGGGTTTCGGCGTTTTCGATGTCACCATGCACATGCCTACGGAATTCCTGATCCTCCAACATTCCGTAATGGAACCAAATCAACGATCCAGATTATTTCTAGATCTCACGATTCATATTAAGTCAGGAATTCAGTCATCGCGAAATCGGAATTCCCGTTGCCTTGTGTTCTTTGCCTTTTGAATTCGTGATCCACGAAACTCTGACACTGGCTGTGATCAACAGTCTAGATCTCATTCTCGATTCAATGGCTGCGATTAAATCGCGAAATCGCATATCGCAATTTCGGGGTTCTCGTTGTCAAGAGATTTTAACATTTCAAAGTCTCGATCCTCGATCCCTGATACTCCATGCAGTGAATCAATGCTCCAGATCAGGGCTTGATCTCACGACTCAGATTTCATCGCGATTTTTCATATTGTGATTATGCCCACTTCTCCTTGCACTTAAAGAGTGTGCAGGTTATCCTTGATCCGACGATGGTCGGGATCTGCGCTCGGATATGACGGCTGAGATCTGTCTCCCTCTTCATCGATCATAGATTTTTCTTCAACCTTTCGCTCATTCCCTGCCTTCGATCATTCACCTCTCTGAGTTCATCTTCTGTTTGTATGTCATCTTCACTGTTGCCATCAATGACAACCATTCGTTGATTCATTGTCTGTTGCCAACACGCATTCGTTGTTTGTGCAATATTTTCCAACAGGATGTTCAAAACACATGATAGGTTATGGAGACAAGTTTCTTACATTACTAAAGGAAAGAGATGGATCAGTCTCCTTCGTAAATGATGATTCAGCCAAAATCATTGGAAAAGGCACAGTTTAAATTGGGAACAAGAATGAAACGACAGAAAATGGTCTACTAGTAGAAGATATGAAACATAATCTTCTAAGTGTGAGTCAAATGTGTGACCAAGTTCATAAAGTTACTTTCAATTCACAAAAGGGTGAGAAATAGTTCATGTTATTAGTTGATGATTATATAAGAATGACTGCAGTTTGTTTTGTCAAGAATAAGTCAGAAGATTTTGAAAACTTCAAGATCTACAAGGAAATGGTTGAAAATGAAATGGATTCAAAAATCAAATGCTTGAGATATGATAATGGAGGAGAGTTCACCTCAAAGGAAATTATGGACTACTGCAGTAATCATGGAATAAAAAGACAATTCTTCGTTGCTAGGACACCTCAACAGAATGGAGTTATTGAAAGAAAGAACAGGACAAGACAAGAAATGGCTCGAACAATGTTAATGGATTCAAAATTGAAAGATATTTTTTGGACACAAGAAGTGCATACAACAATTCACATTCAAAACAGAGTAATGTTCAGAAACAACACTAACAAAATGCCTTATGAACTATGGAAACGAAGACCAACAAATGTAAAGCACTTCATAGTTTTTGGAAGCAAATGCTATATCAAAAGAGAATTTGGCGGAATGGGAAAGTTTGACTCTGATGTGGAAAAATGAGTACTTGTTGGTTACTCAAGTACAAGGAAAGAATACAAGTGTACCAATATAAGATTGAAAAAAGTTGTGGAAAACATCAATGTAACAATTGATGAAATAGGCAAACCAGAATCAAAGGAAGAAAATGAATCAATGAAAAAACCCTTAGAAGAAGAAGCAGAAGATGAAAAAGAAGTAGAAGAGGTAGATGAAGAGAATCTTACAGAAGGAGAAGAGAAAGTTCAACAAGTGTCTCCAAAGACACCTAGTAAACGAGTACAGAAGAATCATCCTTCAGATCGGATTATCGGAAACAAAGATGCATGAGTTGAGACTAGAATAAGAATCCGTTCACCAAAACAAACACACTTAGCACTCTTATCTACAATTGAAACAAATTGTTTTGAATAAGCCAGCAAGGATGAATCTTGGAATAAGGCCATGGATGAATAATTGGATCAAATGGAGAAAAATGACACTTGGGAACTGGTTCAAAGACCAAAGAATAAGAATGTGATCGGCACAAAAAGGTTCTTCAGGAATAAATTGAATGAATATGCACAGGTTACAAGGAACAAAGCTATATTGGTATGTAAAGGATATGCACAGGTTCAAGGAATCGACTTTGAAGAGACATTTGCCCCAGTTTCCAGAGTGGAAGCAATTCATTTGTGTTTTGCTTATGCATGATCCAAAAATATTAAAATGTATCAAATGGACGTAAAATCATCTTTTCAGAATGGGATACTTGAAGAAGAAGTCTACATTAAACAACCAGAAAGATTTCAGTTGTTGTAAAACACAAATTATGTGTGTAAATTAAATAAGGATTTGTATGGTCTAAAATAGGCTCCTAGAGCATGGTACTCTAGACTGGATAAGTATCTGCAGCAGGCAAGA
Source organism: Picea engelmannii (assembly GCA_009831015.1). Taxonomy (NCBI): domain Eukaryota; kingdom Viridiplantae; phylum Streptophyta; class Pinopsida; order Pinales; family Pinaceae; genus Picea; species Picea engelmannii. The sequence goes on along the minus strand of ML776761.1, from coordinate 732,619 downwards.
TTCAAAAAAGGAAGTGCAGACACCAACCTCTACATTAAGGTAAGTCAAGGTAATATTTTATTAATTGAAGTTTATGTTGATGATATTATTTTTGGTAGTGATGATGATAGGTTAAGACAGAAATTTGCAAAAGATATGCAGAATGAATTTGAAATGTTGTTACTTGGAGAACTATCTTTCTTTTTGGGACTTCAGATATGTCAAAGAAACCAAGGAATTTTTATTTATCAAACCAAGTATATCATAGAAATGCTGAAAAGGTTCGGTATGGAAGATTGCAAACCAGTTGCAAGTTGAGAAAAGATGATGATTCGAAGTCTACAAATCAGAGGCAATATAGGTCAATGATTGATAACCTACTATATGTGACAACATCCAAACAAGATGTAATAAATGCAGTTGGACAGGTGACATGATTTCAAGAAGCGCCAAAGGAATCATATGTATTAGCAGTGAAGAGGATTTTTAGATATCTCAAAGGAACAAAATAGTTTGGATTATGGTATCCAAAAGGAAAGGATCTATCACTTATTGCCTACATAGATGCAGATTGGGTAGGTTGTATTGATGACCAACGAAGCACCAGTGGAGCAACATTATACTTGGGTGAGTGTTTAGTATCATGGCTAAACAAGAAAAAATCATCAGTATCCTTATCTAGAACCGAGGCAGAGTACATTGCAGCAACATCATGTTGTACATAGGTTCTTTGGATGAAACAAACTTTGACAGATATACAGGTTGAGTATGATGAGCCCATTCCAATCTATTGTGATAATACATGTGCCATCAATATCTCAAATAATATGGTGATGCACTCCAAGATGAAGTACATTCCAATCAAGTAGCTCTTTTTATGGGAACGGGTTGCAGAAAAGAACATCAGAGTTGAGTATCTGGGCACAAAAGAACAAGTGGTAGACATATTTACAAAACCACTTCCATGGGAAGCCTTTGAGTATATTTTCCACAGACTCAGAGTTATTTCTAATCCAAAATGAATTCTTTTGAATTATTATATTATATGTCTTAGATGTACACGAGGAAGCACCATTAGAAGACAATTCAATCAGGGGGAGCATCCCCAGATGGAAAGATACATTTTTCATTGATGAAAAAGGGGGAGAGATTTATCAGAGGCATGGTTCTAGGGGGAGAATATTTATCAGATGCAGAGGACAGAGGCATTGTTCCAGGGGGAGCATGAGTGATATGATTTTATTATTTCATCAGAGTGTTTCCATCAATGCCAAAGGGGGAGATTGTTTATTAAGGTTGGTTGTCATTGATGTCAACCCTTGAATAAATCCCTATAGCACAAATGTTGGGTAATGGACCCAAGATTTTTTGATGTAAATGTGGCTCGTTATTGTCTTGTCATGGTTGATAATAAGTAGAAATGGATGAACTCCAAAGTGGTCCCCTTATGGTGAAATTCCTCACGGGAAGACGCTTTGTGGATTGAGTTATCCTAGAAGTATGGTTAGAGAACACATGCTTATTTGTTGAATAATGATATTAAGGTCGGTGAATTTTTCATTCAAACTATCCTATATGGATAGTGATTTTCATGCCATTTCTTCTGGCACGTGGAACGTCACATAACTACTCACAGTTAGAGAGTTATGGTCATGAGAATTTGGAGAACTCAGGTTTGGGTAATGGACCCAAGTTTGTTTGATGGATAATGGTATGAGTTTTGATATATTTTCAGGTAATACTATTCTATATGTATTTTACATGTCATTCCATTTCTGGTGGTATGTTTAAAGTCACATAACTCCTCACGGTTTGAGATTTATGGCCTTACGATGTTGGAGGACCCTCTTATGTCATCTAGAAGCCCCAAAAGGTCAAAGTAGTCAAAGTGGTTTAAGAGATTTTAGAAGGTAAATAATAAAGTGAATTTATGAGTGTACTATAATTCAAAGTGAATACAAAATAAATTATTTAAATAATAAATTTAATGGATAAATTAGAAGTGGGTTAAGCCTAAAATAAAGAAAGTGGGCAAAGTGACCTAGAAGATGTTTTTAAGGAAGCTACTTGGAGAGTATAAATAAGAGGCAAGCCTCTCTCATTTTAGATACACTTGATCATATTGAATACCTATAGGTGTCCGAGGTAACCAAAGGATATCTAAGACGAATTTCTGAGGGAAGGTGAAGAAAAGAAGGCTGGAATTCAAGGAAGGATAAATTCTTTTGATGATGCTTTCTAAGGTATGTTATTTACAGGTCATCTAACCATTTTTGCAATAACCATTTTTATAGACTAACGCAGATCATGAAATTTTGATTCCATTGAGGAAACATATCCAAGTATCTATGGTAAAAAAATCATCTTGTGGGTCATTGTATTTTTGGAGTTACACTCCGTAGAAACTATGGTTTGTGGCTAGTCCTGAAACTAGACAAAAATAGGTGTTTCGGGTAAAAATGTCATAACTTATTTCTAACAAATACAAATTCAGTAAGACAAAATGTGTTGGTTATAGTACAGTCTTTAGTATTCTTTGTAACAGTTTCAAATCAATTCAACAAATATTCAGTGTGGGACACGCTCTATAAGGTCGCTCTCTAGAATAAGACAAAATCCAATAAGGTGTGCCATTTTTTCTATAACTGCTTTTATAAAACAAAATGAAGAACATTCTGTATCAGTTTCATATATTTATTCATTACAAGTACAAATTTATGATTATTTCAAGTTAGGGTTGTTGACTAATCCAAAACTAGTCATGTGAGACTAAAGAAAATCATGATGTAAATGATAGTATCTTGTTGTTTAAAGTTAAGGAAGGTTTGCAGGTATGTGATCATATACACCAGGTGTATTACAAAGTTATAAATCATATTTGGATTATGAAATTGATGAGGGATTTTGGTTGAGGTACAAGTTGGGAACATGGTTGAGACAAGTAGTTGATGAGTTGGCACATACATGAGGTGTATAGTTGATGATATTGGTAAATATTGATGAGTTGCAGTTGATGAGTATTTGAAACATGATTGGTACATACTTGGTACATGGGTTGTTACACTTTTTTATGGTACAGGTTGATTACAGATTGTTTGGTACACATTGGTGCATGGTTGATGCACTTGTTTATGGTACAGGTTGGTGCATGGTTGATGCACTTTTTTATCGTACAGGTTGATTGAAGGTAGAGGTATAGGTTGATGCATGTTTGATGTATGGTTCAGGTTTATTGGTACAGGTTTACAATGGTATATCGCACAGTGATAGTCTGGCAGTGGTTCCATCATTCTACTTCTACTTCAGGGCGGTTGGATGGGGCAAGGATAGGCGGTTGTAGCTAGGGATGATTTTAAGGATGAAAATTTATTTTAAAATGTACAAACCTTGGAGAATATTACTAATCCTTCATATACCAATTATGAAATGTTGGCAATATTTTTGTAAAAATATTCAAATTTATAAGGATTTTATATAGTTTGTATAAAATTTTGGCGATTTTTAAGGTAAAATAATTTTATCCTATAAAATTTGGCCAATCATTTTTAGAAAAACTAATATTTTTTGGGGAAAAACCATGGAAAATTAGCCCATGAGAAAAATTTATCCCCTAAAATCATCCTTGGTTGTAGCCACCTTCTGATTGTAGATGGAGAACATAGGGGGTTGTAGCATGTTTCTAGTTATAGCTAGAGAATTGGGGAGTTGGAGATTCCCTCTGGTTGTAGCCTAAGAAACTAGGGGGTTGGAGCCTCCTTCTAGTTGCAGCTAGAAAACAAAGGAAGTTGGTGCTTCCAATGAATTTAATTCTTCAAGACATATAACAAAAAACATTATGTGGTTTTCTCCTGATTTGGGTTTCCACGTAAAACACTGGTGTATTGTGTATGTGTGTGATTGTTCATTTCTTATTGCTCATTATTGCATAATAATTCTACATCGATATAACACTTGGATTATTTGAAGAAAAAGGATTATAATTATGTTATTACTGATTCACCCCCCCTCTCAGTAATCCAATTAATTATTAAATAAAATAACAACCGACGTACCAATGCCCATGGCCGCATCTATACAATGCATCCATGCAATGGATACATAATACCACATGACGATGTCATGCATTCCACCATGATGATTTGGACAGTCCGACCAACACCTCAACACATAATCCATAGACTTCCTACTGCTTTCCTAACTATTTAGATACCTTCCTTTTCAACCCAAACACAACACCAAGAATATAATCCTTAAGTTCTCTTCAGTGTCGACAAAGTGGTTGTAGTCCAAACATCATATATAAAGTAGATACCATTTATCACTCACACAAAACTATAGTCCTTCCATATCCAACCATATTATGGTATCACACATGACTAGATCTATGTATATTCATTGTTATAGAAGGAGTATGTCTCTTGAATTAACTCGGTTGTGATCCCATAATCGATCATAACATAATATGCAACCAACAGTTTATCTAAATGCATTCTAGCATCAACAACATTTACATACTCTAGGCCTTTGGCCATTACATATCAATTTAAATATTGAAAAGTATCTGAGGAAATTCTTACCTTAATCCCCTTCAACATGTATGCATCAAAAGAAACTAAATGCATGCATGCATGGTTGTTATCCACCTATTTGTTTCTATCTGATCCTCTGATATTTGTATAATCTCACAAACTTTCTCCTTCATCATTTTGATCACCATTCTCACCACCCTCATGGGTCTTCACCTAGATGGGAATTATAAGCAACAACAAGATCCATATCTTTAACCATGCTATATCATTTTTCCTGAATACATAATCCATAATTAGTCATACTCAATTCCCATGACATAATTATTTCATAATAATAGACTATTCTATATTCTAAGTTCACAAGCATGTTATATTCATATCCAAGCATGTGCAATTATACATCCATAAGCACCAAGCATTTATTGTCAACATGCCTACTAATGCATATGCATTTTAACTTCATTGTATGCCTCATTCACTCTAGTGGATTTATGATTTAATTCACTTATTTATTTATTTATCTATGTTGTATTTGGTTGTCCTTGAACTCCTTCAAATCCTTGATTCCTTGTGTGCTCTGATTATGCTCATATGCACTATTTTTTTCTGGTCTAAACACTTTTCACCCAAGTTCCACTTGGCCATTCTTCAATCCAACCAATGTGTTCCATTTCCAGCAGCCTATCCTAGGAAATCATATCCAACTTTACCTTTCTCGAAACATTCCATCACCTTGGAATGAAGTAGCTCAAACATTCCATCACCCTACTACAACATTCTTGAATCAAATACTATTACTCCTAGTTTTCCATTAGGTTACTTCATTAACATTTCCCTGTGAAACCATACCTTTCACAATTAATACCATTTCCAAATGGAATTCCATTTTCATTCACTAACACTTTTCAAGTGAGAGCATTTCAATTTCTCTGCATTGGCATCCTGCTTCGACTGTGAACTTTGATATTATAAGTGGATTTATTTCATTGAGTACTTTTAGACAAGTAGATAAGTCATATCTAACAAATCCTTCCCTATAACTCCCACTAATACATATTGTAAAAATTCTGATGTTTTATTTGCGGCGTTATAGACAAAATTGTCCATATTGTCGCAAAATAGAGGAAATTTAAAAAAAAAAAAGTTCATATTGCCCGATAACGTCGGTCTTGCCACGTTGACGTATCTCTTGCCACGTTAACGTCGCTCTTTCCACGTTTTCCACCGGAACGTCTCTCTTGCCACATTTGTGACATAAACGTCGTTCTTGCCACGTTTGTGAAGATTGATGTCACAATTGCGACGTTTTGGAAACTAGGTTTTCCCCTCCAACGATCACCTTAGTATGTTGACCAAGTCAAAATACTAATGGTCACTAAGGTTTTTTTTACGTCGGAAGTGCGATGTTACAAAATCTATAAATATGTTGCATTTGACGAATGTTGCGACAAGTTTGCTATAATAACGACGTCGCTTTGGGGTCATAATAGTTAGTGGTTAGAATGTTTTAGGGTGTGATTTTCATGTCATGAGTTATAGGGGTAAATGATTATAGTGTGTAAAGGGTTAGAATCTATTTGGGACCATCATGAAAATTTCAGTGTCGGAGCATTG
>ML776761.1:690532-708604 GCA_009831015.1 Picea engelmannii | reverse complement strand
CCAGACTTAACTCACCCAGTCCTGCAGGGTTCTCACTTTCATAACCACCTAAAAATCTTCCAACCAAAGCTTTTTTCTGCATTGAGATGATTTGGCTCAACATGACATCTTCCCCAATAACTAGCTGGACCTTCTCCACCCTTCGCCTAATACATTTGCAACTACACCTTGAACATTGACTTTTAATAGGTTGCTTCTCACTCTTTACCCCCGAGTTTCCTTCCAGCTCCTCTAAAATGAGATCCTTTCTAACTTCATCAGGGTAGAAAGATTCTGATCCACCTCCCTTCAATCCAAAAGAATCTACAAACCATACTACAATGTTCACTGAAATTCCAGTAGCAACCTTATCAAACCCTAATAAACCATTAACACTTGAAGAGTGCATCGATTCAGAAAAAGGGAATGAATGGTGGTTCAAATGACTACTTGGGAATGAGGGTTCGTCTACCCATGTACCATATCTACCAGTCGTAACTTGCCATACATATTCACCTAAACTTTGATTGATGGCACTGACAATGATGCCCTTGGGATGCAGGATATGCACTTTTCCTAAGTTCGGAGGGGATGTTGGAACACTCTGCATGCACAAAAATTGTCTTCCTACATGTCAAACAATTACCTGCATGTACCTCGAACTGAACTAATGCATGTAACTAAAATGATCAATAATTCTCTGGAGGATAATTCTGATGTAGATAGTTCATTGATGTTGAAGTGACACCAGGATTGCATTCAATCATGGGTGCTAAGAAGTCATATCATCAACATTAAATTTTGTATAGGCCAGTGATGTAGTGGGTTATAAAATCATGATGTGTAAAGCTTATAACAAGTCTGTTCAGCTAGTTGTTACATGCCAAAATTACTCAACTGGACAAGTGTCACATGTTCCTCTCAATTGTCGTAAGTGTCACATCTTCCTTACAACTTTCGCAAACGATGTTCGAGCATACTTCCATGCCGATGACACTAAGGAGACACTTAAAACACCTCATGTACTTGATTTGAAGAAGAAGAACTAGTTAACTGAAGACAAGGAACTCTTAACACCTGAAGAGAGCTCTGAAACAAAGGTTTTGAAGGGGAGCGCTCCCCTATATCATCCTTAGGAGCGTTGGCGCTCCCCTACAAGGCATCAGGGAGCGTTATAACACTCTCCTGCCCTTATGAAGGAGCGCTACTCCATTTTGGAGTGTTGGCGCCTCCCTTAAGCTTCTCAAGGAGCGCTACAACGCTCTGATGCCCCTTGTGAGGGAGCGTTGCCTAATCTGAGGCAGTAGTTGGCCCGTTGAGGAGAATAAGGGGAGGATCTTTCAAGATTAGGAGGCAGTTGTATTCGAATTCTTGGTTTCATCAAGAGATCCCTGATCTAAGGAGAAGGTTCCCTAACTTGTTCTAAAGATAACTCAAGAGGTTAAGCTCCTCTTAACCTATATAAGAAGGCTCTATGATGGTGGAAGGGGAGGAACTGCTAGCATGAAACCTATGATCCTATAGGAAACACACAGTCAGCCAAAGGAGAGTGATCAGTGAAGCTGTTGTCATCCAGGTTGTGGATCTTTCAGGCAAGGGTTAGACGAAGGGGACTCGACGAAGCTGTCGCATTCGCATCTACGATTGTAAGCACTGCTGTCGTTATTCTCATTAATATGACACGCTTAGCCTGTTTCTTTCTAGTTTGTGTCTAATGTTACATGAAATTATCATTAATAGATAGATATGTTTTCAAGCTAATATCAATAGAGTAGGAAGTGGTCGTATCTTGTTTGTCTGCAGAACTTAGCGAGAAGAAAAAGATCTGAGCGCAACTCGGAGCGTACAGGGACAAACATTGATAAAGAGGTACTTTTGTTATCCTTCCTTCTCATGTGTTAGTTTAGATAGATTTGAAAGGAATTCAGTGTCTAGGTTAAGCATTTTCTGTCTTAGAGTTAGGCTCAAGCTCTTTGAGGCAATCTACCTGTTCGCAGGGAGATTTTCCTACAACAGAAACTGGTGACTCCACTGGGGAGATAGCCTCAAATCGAAACTCCTTGTTTTGATTTATCCTCATTGACCTTGTTCTACCCTTTGATTTCTTCCTACCTGGTTCACTCCTCTTTTGATTGGTTTCATGAGCTGATTGGCTCCCTACCCCATCATACTCAGCATAGTTGTCGAGTTTGAATTGCAATTTTTGGAATTTTTTGACATTTTTGGGAGTTTTTGAACCTGGCGCCCCTGTCCTTGTGTTAACAGAGCACCAACACTCCCATATAGCCTTACACAAAGTGCTATAATGCTCCTTTCCTTTGGCAACAAAGCGCCAGCCCTTTTTTGGCCAATAAATCTTCCAGAATTGCCTTTTTCAGCGTTTTTCTCTGTGCCTCTCTTGCTGGGTCATCTAGTGAGTCAGTCCGTATTCCTTCCAGCCTTGACATCTGTCTTTTTTGAAGAACGAACATCTTACTATTTGGATTTTGTAGTCTTCTTCACTATTGACTTTGAGTTTTTCTATTGAGTGAAGTTTGAAAACCCATGCATTGTTTTTCTCTCCTCATCAACTGAACAAAATACTTGGTGAAGGTCATCAAAGGCCTACAGACCTCTTCATCTTGATTTTAGTCAAGATCATTGTTCTTCAACTCTTTCTTTTGGGTGTGAAGTTTGTTTTATCTTCGATTGTTTCTTTTCTTTCGCTTTTCGTTTTGATTGCAATGAAAGGGTGTATTGTTTGTATGACTTCTGGTTGTGCTAGTTTGATTTTCATTCATATAAAAAGATAATTACCAAGACGAGCATTGTGTTGAATTGATTCTTATTCATATGCAAACAGTAAAAAGCATCTTCGTGATTGATTGTGCATGTTAGAAGGCATCTCAAAAAAATTTAGCATCACATCAAGATTTGATTGAGAATTGTTTGAGGACACTCTTTATTTGTGCTTGTTAGTGAAAAGGACTCTCTCTCTCCCTTAGATAGATGTTCATCGAAAAGAAATGTCTTCTTATCATATTTGATGCATTTTTGGGACTGAGTCATAAGTCCATTCGTTTCACTTCCATGCACCCCTTTTGCGTAAAGAACAACCATAAAATCAACGCTAATTAAAAATTATTTAGAACTTTTTCTTTTCTAGGATCCTCCACCAACAGTAGACTAGGCTTAGTACTTTGGATTAGGCTATGAGAATAACTCTCCAAAGTTTCCAAACAAACATTAGCATCCTGAGTTAGGGAGAGTCAAATCCAATTATCGTATAAGTTTGCCTGGGATCCCCCTCTCACACAGGGGTCACGCACGAGGTCGCATTCGGGTAAGATACGGGGACTAACCCTCCATGGTTTAACTGATTGTGGTGGTTAGATCGTATTATGGGGATCACTTTGAGGTAAATCCACAATTACTGCGTGGAAGCCTTTTAGTTGATTTCGGGCTCGATACCCTGCCCGTACGTTCGGATCGGACTGTCGACTGTTCCCGCCCAGGGGCTGACTGCGAATTGGTAACCTTAGTGGCCATAATATTTAGGATCTTACACAAGGTGATGGTGACGGGAAGTCTCACTGTACCTGAAGCAGACATTGGTCAAACTCACTCGGGCACCTTGGAGGGTAAATCCATAATTACTGCGTGGAAGCTTGCACCAAGGCGTAAGTCCGTTAAGAAGTTCTCCATTGTAACTGTTCCACCGTATCCCCGCCCCTTCTGGAGTTGATCACGCGACGTTGGATTTCATCACCAACTAGTACAGTCATCAAAAGAAGGTCCTGTTTGCTTGGTTGTGATTCTTAGATTTTTTAGCGTGTGTTGTTTCTTTTCGTTAGTTCGCCATAGATTTCTTTCGCCGACTCTTTTTCGCCAACATCGACCCTCCACATCGCTCGCGAAGGCTACAGGGACTTCCTCCAGAATATATGGAAGGAGACACCCCTTTACCCCCTCATTCTACGGAGGAATCTCCTCAACAGAGCAAGGTTCAAAATACTACAACTTCCCAGGAAGAAGTTCCCACTCCTTTGGAGAATTTTCGAATTGTTTCAGAATATCCGGAAGCTTACCGCATTCCGGAGGGATATGAACGACAGATCCTCTGCCTAAATTCCGCTGGAGAATTTGTTGTCGTCAATGCTTCTGACATTCCGGCTGGGTCTTCTCAAAACCCTTTAGCCAAAGACCCTTTTTGGACCGCAAACATTGTTCAAAGTCCACCATGCTTGGTATGAGATCTTTATGGAACAGGGGAAGGTGTCGACACACATTTTTCCTACACCGTACCTCCAAATCATTTTACCAATACCACCACTTTTACAGCCACACCAGCCGTTGGTCTGAACATATCATCCGTTGGCCCAAGGTCTACTATTCCCCTCTAGATGTCCCATTCTACAATGGTCCCTCACATTCTGACTATCCCTGCCGATAACACGGTGGTTAATCAAGCTCTCATTGGCACACCTGTAACACCAAGACCTACACTCCCTTTTGGATTCAGGGCACTGAATGCTTCCGCTACCACCACTGCCCAAACTAACACCCAAGTTATACCGGGAAGTTCCATACCTATCCAACAACCCGGAGGGACCGGTCTTGGTGGTCCTAATCCGCTCAGCGGTACCGGTCAGTCTTTTACGTCTGGTTCTCAAATCCTGGGAACGCTACCTCAAGCTAGGGGGAATCCTCCCATCGGGGGAAAAATTCCACTTGGGGGGCACCCTCATGCTGGAGGGCAGCCTCAAGTTGGAGTCTACCATGAACCACACGGACAAAATCTGCCTTCCACACCTAATCCGTGGAACGTCCTTTTTTAAGGAAACCCACAGTTCTCGGCAGGACAAAATGTTCAGACTCTGCAGAAACCCCCTTATGGACAAATGCCAAACCCACTCTATAACCCACAAAACCCATCCGATTATCCTCCGCTCACACATGCTTCTCAAAACATCTCAAATCCTATGTACCTTGGTCAAAACCAACCTCACATGAGAGGGCCCACTAGTTATAATTATCCACATAACCCGATATTGGGCCCCACTAGTGTCCCTCTTCCACACCAACATTACCCACAGGTTAACTGACAACTACCTTCTCTAGCTACCCTGGACCTTCCAGACTTGTCTCGGTTAACGAATGATCCTATTTATCATTCTCCGGTTTGGCCAGCCATTCCAACTAAACTTCCTTCTGATATCCCAAAATTCGACGAAAAGTCCAGAGAATACCCGAACAACCACGTGATGACTTTCCATTTTTGGTGTTCATCCAACTCCCTCATGGACGATTCGATTCGGTTGCGTCTTTTCCAACGAACACTTATGGGTTCCGCGGAGAAATGGTTTATTGAATTACCACGTGCATCTTTTCACGATTTCAACTCCCTCACCATGTCCTTCCTCACATACTTCCAACTAGCCATTCGGTACGAGACAGGTACTGAACTATTAACCTCTGTTCGTTAGAGGACTTCTGTACACATCTCCGACCATATTCATGAATGGAGACGACGACGAAGGCTAATCAAAGAGGTCATTCCTGACCAATTGTTAGCAGAATGGTTCACTAAATCGTTGTTACCCCAGATTGCTCGTGACGTTTCCATGGGTGGTGTAGTCACTGAGGAAGAAGCCATTGCCTGAGCTCAATACTTAGACTAAGTCTATTCACAATCCGGTACTCTGTACGAGTTGATACCGAACGCTACCCGTTCTACTAACGATCCATCCAAACCATCGACTACTTCGCACACAGATGGAGTTATTGGCTCCGTCAAAACCCAATCTACTACCCAGTCTACTAGAACAATTCAGTGGCCCGCTTCAACGGTTTCTCCCAGCTCGACTAAACCCTCTTCTACCCCCCCACAAACTCAGGTCTCTGATGTGAACGCAGTCCAATCAACCCCTTCACAACAACTTGGGGGCAAGAAGAAAGCGAGAAACAAGCCAAAGAAGAACAATAACAAAAAACAACCCAAAACCCAACCGCAAACTCCTGCTGTTGGAAAACAACCACAACAAAAACCAAAATTCCCATGTCTCATTTGTGGTGACGATCACTACACTCGAGACTTTCCACATCGCGATGAAGTGGCCAAACTTTTCAAGGGAAATTCACAACCCGCTGTGCTCACTCAACCTTTTCCGCAGCAGCAATCTTTGGTTGCACAAACACCCACGCTGGGGGGCAGTTCCAATCAAACCCATGATGAGGCCTCGACAAGTGCCCACATTTACATGTTTAATGGATTTAATCTAACCACTCGCTCTGCGACATATGACACGCCAGTTAAACCTGATAAACCAAAGACTGCTAACGGTTCTCCACCAGACCCGTTACCATCCTCTGTTAATACTCCATCTGTTAACCCTCCATCTGTGCCACTCTAGATTGAGAAACCTTATTTTGACTCCATCTTACGCCCTCCTAAGAGCACCATCCGGAAATCTACCTTCAATCCTAATTCACGGGCTGCCCAAAACTACAACATTGTATAAGATTTGGCCCAAGCCCGGTGTGCTATGTACGCCTTGGAAGTTCTACAACACTGCCCCAGCCAATGTACAACAATCTTATCCACTATTGGTGCTTTTGATCCTAAGTCATCAAACAACCTCACGCTTAATCTGGATGATCATCAACCGTGACTCTCCCATCAGCTAGCTTTCCAAATCAATGTTGTTGTTCACAATCAACAAATCCACCGGACTATCCTGGATGAGGGAGCCTCTACCTGTGTCATGTCTCTAGCCTGTTGGAAAGGCTTGAAATCACCTGCCCTTAACAAATCCACTACCATGTTACGCGCCTTTGACGGACGAGGTTTTCATCCTCACGGATTATTACAATCCTTAGTCATTCAGTTGGGCGGAAAAATTGTTACCGTTGACGTCGAGGTGGTCGATGCTCCCCTCGATTACAACCTACTACTTGGAAGAAGTTGGTTCTATGCTATGACTACCGTCGCCTCATCGGTGTTTCAATGTGTACAATTCCCCCATCAAGGAAAAATTGTTACCATCGATCAGCTTGATTTCTGCACACCCGACGCTCGCATCCCTTCTACCAACAACATTCCCTTTTTGGGAGACCACCCGGTTACGTATGAAAGCGTTGGTGTTGGCTTATTGAAAGATTCTAGCCTCATGGGTACCTTCCCTACACCACTTCCACCTACCGCACATCATATTTCCGCCGTCAATATGATCTCGACTATGCCTTATCAATCCTTGGAATCATCCGACCCTTGGGTTGTGCCTAGTCCTTTGGAATTTGATGCGCTCGGTGACACTATGCCACTGATCCCAGCCGAGGCCGCATACGTAGCTTTTCAATCTGCTTCTCCCTCTTCGAACACTTCACATCCATTGGCACCCGATGCTTACTCGGTGCCCTCGTGGTTGGATTCCCTGTCGTCTGTCGTTGATTACATTTCCCAAATTTTTCCTTCGGATGAATCTATTATGGAAATGCTTAGCATTGACGATCTGCCCTGGGATGACAACCACCATTGATCCTCTTTTCTTCCGCCTTTGGAAGAAATCCACCAAGACATATGCTCTGTCTTACCTCCCGATGTCACCGATTCTCCACAATCTCCTATCCTCACACAAGATACTCTCTCTGAGGGGAACATGGGTAACATCTCTACTACGATCACGATTGACATTTCAACCAAAGAAGGTGTTGTGGAAAACATTAACCTAGGTGCTAATTTCACACCCGACGAAGTGGTCTCTTACACTGCTTTGTTTAAAGAATTCCGCGATGTCTTCGCATGGAGTTACGAGGAAATTCTAGGGATCGACCCTTCAATTGTCATACACGAAATTAAAACCTACCCTGACACGAAACCGGTTCGACAAAAGCTCCACCCAGTTCATCCCAAGAAAATTGTAGCTATAAAGACAGAAGTTGAAAAACTTCTAAAATCTGGCTTCATTTACCCCGTCCCTTTAACCGAATGGGTCTCCAACCTTGTTCTGGTTGCTAAGAAATAAGGGACCATCTGTGTTTGCGTTGACTATCGAGATCTCAACAAAGCTTGTCCCAAGGACAACTACCCTACGCCCTTCATCGATCAAATCATCGATAATTGCACAGGGAGTGTAATCTTCTCTTTCATGGATGGCTTTTCTGGGTATAACCAGATTGAAATCTTACCTACTGATCAACATAAGACAACCTTCATCTTCCCTTGGGGTACCTTCGCCTACCGAAATCTACCTTTTGACCTTAAAAATGATGGTGCTACTTTCCAGTGAGCCATGTCGTATGCTTTCCATGACATCAAGCATATAGCAGAACCGTATCTCGACGATTTACCTGCCCATTCACTAAATTGATCCGATCACATTAATCATTTACGAGCGATTTTTCTTCGATGTAGGTTCTACTGCATTCATCTGAACCCACACAAATGCATTTTCGCCGTCGAATCCGGTCGACTCCTCAGTTTCATTGTCTCCAAAGGCGGGATCAGGGTGGATCCCATAAAGATCAAGGCAATCTTAGCCTTACCTCCACCTACCTATTTAACCCAACTCCAAAGTTTGCAAGTCAAAGCAAACTTTCTTCATTGTTTCATCTGCAACTATGCCGAGATCACTAAAGGATTTATACGGTTATTGCAAAAGAATGCCCCTTTCATCTGGAATGACGCTGCTCAACCGTCATTCGACACTCTCAAGCACTCTTTGACCCATGTTCCTTTGTTACATCCTCCCGAATATACAAAGGATTATATCCTCTACTTGGCCGCTTCTACTTCCACCATTGCGATGGTGTTAGTCCAAGACGACCCCAACAATGAAGAACATGTGATTTATTATCTAAGCAAGAGTTTATCTGGACCCAAACTCAGATATTCACATGTTGAGAAACTGGCTCTGGCAGCCGTCATCGTTGTCCAAAGGTTCCGCCACTACATCTTATTACGCACCACCATGGTAATCGCAGACTCCAACCCTATGTACCACGTCTTGACACATCAAGTACTTGGGGTAAAATATTCAAAATGGATCGTTATTCTTCAAGAATTCGATCTTGAGTTTATGAAGGCCAAAGCCAAAAAATCCTTGGTGTTTGTCGAGCTCATTTGTGCTCTCCCCTGTGCCAATGAAAACATTGAACCTGGAGATTCTTTCCCCGATGAATATCTCTTCCTCATCAGCACCTCTGATCCTTGGTACAGAGACATTCTCCTCTACCTTCAAACCCAACGTTTTCATCCCAACATCTCTCGCGAAGAGCGTCGACGCATTCATCACCACTCTCGTCGTTATATCATTCTCGGCGACACTTTGTATCGCTGTGGTATTGACACCATCCTTCAACGATGTCTGATTCATGAGGAGGATGAACACGTTTTTAACGATTGTCACCTTGGCGCCTGTGGCGGTCACCTTTCCGGGATGGCCACAGCCCAAAAAATCCTATGTGTCGGTTACTTTTGGCCCTCGATTTTTAAAGATTGCATCGAGGTCGTCAAAAAATGCCCACCCTGCCAAATATTTAACAAGAAGGCACACACCCACCCTACGACATTTTACCCTATTATCTCCATCGGCCCCTTTGCCAAATGGGGCATCGATTTCATGCAGTGTAAGCCTACCTCAGCCGGGGGGCACGGTTACATCATCATCGTCGTCGACTACTTCACCAAATGGACTGAGGCTATGCCTACCTTTCTGAATGATGGTCGTACTGCAGCTCTGTTCCTCTTCAACCACATCATAACTCATTTTGGTGTACCACGTGCCATTGTCACTGACCATGGCGCACACTTCAAAAACCAGATGATGAGCGAGTTACATGTCAAATTGGGTTTTCTCCATGAAAAATCATCCCCCTACTACCCTCAAGCGAACGGACAAGTTGAGGCTATCAACAAAGTCCTAAAAACCATGATCCAATGCATGGTAGGGGAAAACAAAACATCATGGCATTCAAAACTGTTCTCTTCTCTCTGGGCCTATTGCACTTCTGTGAAAACTTCAACTGGATTTACTCCTTTCCAGTTGGTCTATGGCATTGAAGCCTTCCTACCAATCGAGTGTGAGATTTCATCACTCAAACTGAAAGTAGAACTCCTGCCCCATACTTCTGCTGAAGAAGAATGATTCTTGTATCTATCCAAATTGGACGAAACACGTTGTGATGCTTCTCTCGCCAATGAGGCACATCAAAAACGAATTAAGAGTCAATACAACAAATCCGTCCACCCTCGGGCTTTCGCAAAAGGAGACTTAGTCCTCATTTACGACCAAGCTCACGATAAATTGGAGACAAGAAAGTTAGAACCTATGTGGCAAAGTCCTTACATCATAAAGCGTGTTCTACAGAGAGGTGCCTACGAATTAGTTGACCATGATGGAATTTCCTTGGGAGAGCTCCGAAACGGGCTTTACCTTAAAAAGTACTATGCCTAGATCACCTAGCATTTGTACTTTGTACATTACTGTATTTTAGTTTGGTGTGTCTATTTCTTTTGCGTGCTCGAGTCTTACCTTTTCCACTCATGATTGTGCTTGTGTTTTCATGCGCAGATGATGTCTTCCTTTCCTATCTTTTTTGGATTCGCGGATGGTGCTAGCCGACATACCCAGAACATT
Organism: Picea engelmannii; assembly: GCA_009831015.1. Taxonomy (NCBI): domain Eukaryota; kingdom Viridiplantae; phylum Streptophyta; class Pinopsida; order Pinales; family Pinaceae; genus Picea; species Picea engelmannii. The sequence continues at coordinate 698,009 of ML776761.1, read as the reverse complement.
GCTTCGACATCATGGGTTATTTACCAGTTTGACGAAGTGGTGAGTTCAGGAGGTATCTGCTTAGGACCAACAACCAACAATATGGCAGAATATCACGCTGTCATCAGACTGTTGACCCAAGCCTCCTCCCTAGGTATCTCCCGTATCATTATTTACTTAGACTCCCAACTCGTGGTTTATCAACTCAACCGTATCTACGCTATCCGTAGTCCTATCCTGCTACATCTACACTTACAAGTTCACCGTCTTGAACGAATGTTCGATTACATTGAATATAGACACATTCCAAGAGAACTTAATAGTGTTTTGGATTCACTAGCCAATTATATCATGGATCGGTATCTTGCCCACATATAAGATTTAAGGAAAGCAAAACTGTACATTACATGTAAATTAAAACACATCACAGACATCATCATGTACAAATCATTGGCATTATAAAACTCGAAATTGTATATATATATATATATATATATATATGTATATGGCGTGATTGAAATGTTTGTATTACATCAAAAAGTATGTAGAAGAGCAAAATATTGGGTCTTTCCACCCATACAACGTCGCCTGACAAGACATACAAAATTTGATCACGGGAGAGACTCTAATCTCCCCGCACTACATTGTGCTGCGAATAACACATCACCGCATGCACTACATGCCTCAACAAAGAATTGATATTCTTCGGTACTCCCATAGTGTGCCTCTGCAGATGTAAAGGCACTTCCCCCCTCCGCAGAGGAGGGATACCCATCGTAAGGCCTTGGAGGTTTCTCTCAACCTCCCGGAGACCTATTGTTGGTACCGCTGGATCTGCTACGACCGGGACGCCTCCGTGATGTCCTGGTACCGGTATATCAGTCGGGCACACTGCTCCCTTGTCTACATGTTGGAAACAATACATTTGTTAAAACTCTTTTACATACCCAAAAAAATATATATATACATTAAAAACTCAAAAAACAAAAAACTAGACAAGGTATGGCTCAATCTCTTACCTGACACATCCCAGTCTTCCCCCATGGGAAAAATCAAGTCCATGCTCCTGCGAAAATCTACCTCAGCATAAGGGAAGTCCTCTATCCAGAGGTACTGCCATCTCAGCCAGGCGAAGAAATCGCAAGTGAAATGGAACTCTGACTCTGATACTAGCCTTGGAGACAGACTAGTCCATCTCTCCATCCTTGGTTCATCCACTGGTTGCACCGCCAGTGCTATCTGAGGCTGCATCTGGGGGATGCGCTCTAGAAAAAAAGAGACCAAAAATGAGCCGTAACCAAACTACTTCTGTCCAGTCCTGCACTGTGAACTCCGTTCCTTCACATTTCAAAGGAACCCTGCACTCCAGTTGAACAGTGTTGGCTCCAAACACTGAACACCGTAATCCACCTGCGATGCTAGATGCGCGCTCGTACTGCCGGTCATGCTCATGATAGAAAACAGTATAGACTGGAGAGGCAACTCTCAAATATCTTTGATAGGGATTCTACCCCCTACCAGTCTTGCTCCCGGGATACAGTGACGTTCCAGATACACGTCCACTTGCTCGGGTAATGCCCTCTACCCAGTAAAAGATATAGGGACCCCTCTTTTCGAGAGGCCAGTCAGAAAATATACATCTTCTAACTCAATGGTTAAAAGCTGCATGCCAATCCAGAATCCTTGTTCTGCAACATCCCATAGGCCAATCATATGTTCGAGCAATAAAATCTCTTTCTTCATCTTTTGCAACTTGAAGAATTTGAGCAAACCGCAAGCTCCCAAGGTGGCATGTGTACGAGGACTCCGCAAGGTAGCTAAGTCATCCATCTCATGTTCTCTTTCCTTCCATTCAATCATGATTGCCAAAGTTACCTACAAAACAAAAAGAAATAAATAAACTCATTATTTCCACGTTTTGGCAATTTCGGCAATTTTCAAAAGAAATTTAAAACATGAAATAAGATGCCCACATCATTTAAAAGTAACCACACACTCTTTTAATCATTTAACAATCAACAAACAATAATAAAAAAGTTTTAAAAATTCAAAACGACTTTGGGGGCTGCGTGGGCACTTGCGAAGATTTTTTATGGACTCTTTTTACCAAAAACGACCTATCTAATTGACTACTAGGGCGTTGGAATCTTAGCCATATTTTCCTAGAACATTTTTTCATAAAGAATCTCGTTTTCCCATCGATTTTCAAAGAGGCCAATTTGGTTCTAATTGGGGAAACTTAGGGCTTCATATTTTAAAATGAATGATGCTATTAAAATGAATGTGAAACCATGTGTTTGAAAGAGCAAGAGATGGACACCTACTTGGTTTGAACGGAAAGCAAAATGGTGAATCGTAGCTCCGGCAGCGAGCAAAACAAGATCCACTTCAAAATGAGATTCTCCACTACTCCAAAATCCTTGTGCAAAATGAAATGGTAAATCAAATTTCAATCAATTGTTATTTATAAATTTTCATTTTTCATGAGGTATAGTCATTTTTGGATTTCTCTAATGGTATAATGGCTTCACTAATTCCCTAGTTTGTAGTTCTGACATTGCAGGTTTCCTAACAGTCCTGATGGGCTATTCACCTTGTCACACTTATGAGCATAGTCTTAGTTCATTCTCGAGCTCGATAATATGAGAACGTAACCGGGTAAAATTTTATCTCTCTTTCGGACCCGTATGGATACGAACACACGAAAAAGGAACCCCCCTGGAGTCTCCTTTAAGCCCTTTTTCAGACTCTCTAAATATGAAAAGATTGTCGAGTGACATTTCTTCCTTTCACACTCGTTAAAAGGTCAGAAAGGGAGTCTTTCGAGCGATAGTTTAACCCTTTTTCGGTCTCGTTGGACTACTGTACGAAAAAGGAACTGAGAGAGTTCTCTTTTAAGTGTTTTTCCAAACTCTATAAACCCAAAAAACCTTCGAGTTTTCTGTCTTTGGACTCATTAAAGCACACATCGACAGGCCCATACAGGATCAAACCCTTACTTCTTCCAGTTCGTTAAACAAAGGAAGAGGAACTTACCGAAGGTGAGTTATATCGAGCATCCTCCTCGAGCTCATTAAATCAAAAAGAGGTACTCATCTATCTGGATGGGGGAAAAAATTGAAAGGAGCAAGCCAAACAGTCTCTTGAGAACATCATCTAGCACTTCTTAGAGTCGCCCTTAAACACAACACTTTGTCATTTGCATATATCATAATCCGCTGAACCTTTGCACTGAGCCAATCCTTTGAGTTCCTTTCACTCCTTTGGGTCACCCGATGCAAGTCACCACATCCACTGCATAAGTATCGGTCCATGTCATGTTCTGTTGTTGTGCCTCAGTGTTCAAGGGAAGTATCCGCCTAGAGAGTCAACCATCCCAAATATCTCGCCTCAAAACTTGTTTCAGTCCATGTTATTTTGATCTACCTATTACATCTCTATGTCTGTTTCATGTTGTTGATGGGGGATACATCAAGGCCATCCCTCGACGAGTCTATTCCTGTCGACTTCAACACATTATCCGAGAATCAGGATTAGAAACCAGTTAGTACATTGGGACCTGCATGCCTCAATGGTAGGCCTCCTCACATTCGACAGTAGGTTTACATCATTGACCTCTAATCGAATGATTCCACGGGTGTTCGACTTCATCTCATCTATTCACAATCGTTGGAATGTACTAGGGTACCTTGGGAATCATTGACATTAATGGTGATCTCCCTCGCACTTGTTAACGGTTTACACCATTGACCGGTAATCAAGTGGTTTCTGCCATGTTCGACATCAAGACATCTAGTCACATGGTCGGAATCATACCATGTTGATATTGGTAAGAAGACCTTGGGTCGAGTGACCATTTTGATATACTTCGCCCAGGCTGTGAAGGAGCTTCTATTGGACAAAGAACACATACATCGTTACATAGATCCACTTTGTATTGGTCGTGGCTATGTCTTGTCATCTCATAGATCCACTGTGTATTCTTCGTGGCTACGATCAGTCTGAGTCATCAGAGTATAGATCTACATTGTATCTTCGGTGGCTATACCTTTTTATCAATACAATTATGGATCCGCAGTGTATTTTATGGCGGCCATATCTTGCAAATCCTTGATCACCCAAGCATAGGTATGCCTGCCTTGGGTTTTGAAATATGTCATGATATTTGTTGGATGTTTGTGTGCAGCTTCCGTCAGGTTCTCCGAGTCTATTCCCTTGCTTGGACATCTACAAAGTATTTCAGTTATCAGTTCGCATCTTCTAACTTCATACTTTGGGGGGAAATCTATTACATGCCAAAATTACTCAACTAGAAAAGTGTCGCATGTTCCTCTCAATTGTCGTAAGTGTCACATCTTCCTTACAACTTTCGCAAGTGTTGCAAGTTGGTCACAAGTGTCACAAACGATGTTCGAGCATACTTCCATGCTGACGACACTAAGGAGACACTTAAAACACCTAATGTACTTGATTTGAAGAAGAAGAATTGGTTAACTGAAGACAAGGAACTCTTAACACCTAAAGAGAGCTCTGAAACAAAGGTTTTGAAGGGGAGCGCTCCCCTATATCAGCCTCAGGAGCACTGGCGCTCCCCTACAAGGCATCAGGGAGCGTTATAACGCTCTCCTTCCCTTCTGATGGAGCTCTACTCCCTTTTGGAGCGCTGGTGCCTCCCTTAAGCTTCTCAAGGAGCGCTACAGCACTCTGATGCCCCTTCTGAGGGAGCGCTGCCTAATCTGAGGCAGTAGTTGGCCTGTTGAGGAGAATAAGGGGAGGATCTTTAAAGATTAGGAGGCATTTGTATTTTAATTCTTGGTTTCATCAAGAGATCCCTAATCTGAGGAGAAGGTTCCCTAACTTTTTCTAAAGATAACTCAAGAGGTTAAGCTCCTCTTAACCTATATAAGAAGGCTCTATGATGGTGGAAGGGGAGGAACTGCTAGCATGAAACCTATGATCCTATAGGAAACACACAGTCAACCAAAGGAGAGTGATCAGTGAAGCTGTTGTCATCCAGGTTGTGGATCTTTCATGCAAGGGTTAGACGAAGGGGACTCGACGAAGATGTCGCATTCACATCTACGATTGTAAGTACTTTTGTCATTATTCTCATTAATATGACACGCTTGGCCTGTTTCTTTCTAGTTTGTGTCTAATGTTACATGAACTTATCATTAATAGATAGATCTGTTTTCAAGATAATATCAATAGAGTAGGAAGTGGTCGTATCTTGTTTGTCTGCAGAACTCAACGAGGAGCAAAAGATCGGAGTGCAACTCGGAGTGTGCAGGGACAAACGTCGATAAAGAGGTACTTTTGTTATCCTTCCTTCTCATGTGTTAGTTTAGATAGATTTGAAAGGAAGTCAGTGTCCACGTTAAGAATTTTCTGTCTTAGAGTTAGGGTCAAGCTCTTTGAGGCAATCTACCTGTCCGCAGGGAGATTTTCCTACAACACTAGTTTTCCAATCATTGATTCACTTCACTGGAAGCTTTTTATGTTTTAACTTTTAAAATGTTCACTGTCATTGTAGACATCATTCAGATTTAGTTAGAAAAATTACAGCCAAGTAGAATCATTAAAAGGGGGCGGCCACTGAGAATTTGATATATTTTACGGCTATTTGCTATTTGTGAATGAAGATGAAGTTTCTCTTTTTCTCTATCTATTTCTCTGATGATTTTGTTCATCTTTTATGAGTTCATTGATAAAAGGCATGCTTTACTTGTCAATTGTTTCACAGTTAAAATTTGATATTCTATTTAACTTTTGTTGCTGTTAATGACTCACTGTCGGAGGTCAAAGTCTTTTCTATTGGGAATAAAGTGGAAATTTAGGAGCATTTCTAATGCCATGTGCAGTTGTTCACTTGTGCTTTCTATAGGAGTGCAGGATTAATCATTATAATCTCTCTGCCATACGTGTAAGCTTCTATCTGACAAGGGTTGTGTTTTGTTGACATAGGTACGATGTAGCTTCATTTGTCACACACAGAATGTTCGAGTCTAGTGATCCAATAAGTATTGTCTGCTGCTGGAATTTTTTCAAATGATTAGGTGTCTACTAAAATGAGTTAGTTGTGGCTTCCGTTTTTGTTTTTGTATTTTCTGAGTAGCTGGCATAATTCACGCTTTTGTCATATTTTGCTGTAAGTTTATATTTGTCTGGAATATCTCTGCTAAGCAGTAGATAGTAGTGATCATCTTGAAATATTTTATATTCTTCATTTTCTTTTATTGCTTTTGTTCCTGAAAATTCAGCAACTTTTCCATTCTTTTCAGGAAGTCCGTGTAAGGTTTGCTAGATTCGGTGTTGAAGAAGATGAATGGGTCAATGTGAGAAAGTGTGTGAGACAACGCTCTCTTCCTTGTGAATCTTCTGAATGTGTAGCAGTGCTGCCGGGAGACTTCATACTCTGTTTTCAGGTACTGTTTTAAAAAATATTCATATTGTTCTTCCTTAGAAGAAACTATGCACAATCACATTCTCGACTTTATTATAAGACCTTTTCAATTTTTTAACCCATTCTGATATTCCTCAATATTTTCTTGAATTTTTCCAGGAAGGTAAAGAACAAGCACTATACTTTGATGCCCATGTCTTGGATGCCCAAAGAAGGAGGCATGATGTGCGGGGTTGTAGGTGTAGGTTCTTGGTTCGGTATGACAATGACTAGTCTTAGGTATATTTTTCGTGCACTTTATGGAGTAGGATTTATTTTCTCAATTGCATGAAGATGCCAAGGTATCTGTCCCCAAGACGTGTTTATATTATTAGCATTAAACCAAGGTACCTCAATAGACCTTTCAGGATTGCAGTTCCATATCTGTAAGGTGATGGGGCTCTCCTAGCAATTTCCCTACGCATTCTTTCTGAGACCCTTAAATAAGTTCTCAGTTAAAACTCCCTTCAGATGAAATTATGTAGGAAAAAGATCCTTATCAATATCACCTTCAACAAAATCTTATTCTTCTTCTAACCCCACCTTGCATTATCGCAAATTGGTTGCGGTCATCATGAATGTTGTTTCACATATTAGCACTCTCTTTTTGTTTTATTCATTTTAACTGTGTGAAACTGTCCCTAATGTTCCTCCTCCAACTAAACACCTCTCACTTCATCCTCTTCTTTTTTCCCACCCTCTAAAGAGTCGTACAAATTCAAAGCACCACCACTTTTGTAATGGAAAGGCCAAGTCAAGAAAATACCAACATACTCTAGTTTCACTACTTTAGGATATCACTCCTCAGTTTCAATATTCAAACAGATACACACAGAAATAGATAATCAGTGATTCCAGCTTTTGATACCTTTACAAATTTTGCCATGGAAATTTCTATCTGCCTGGAAGTTACCCCACCAAAATTCTAATGGCAGATTTCAGCAGAGCTATGTTGCACTGGTTTTCAGGATGGGGGAACGATGAGGAAAGGGGGAACACATCCCTGGGATGGCTAGAGCACACCCCCAAATTTTTCATGGGACATCAATAATCAAT
>ML776761.1:670585-686239 GCA_009831015.1 Picea engelmannii | reverse complement strand
GGGAAAAGCATGTCTCCTTGTATATTGAAATATTTTTCTACTTCATGTTATCTTTCATCTGTGATGTTGTGATTATTCTCCTTCCCACACTAAAGCAGGTGACCAACATCAGATGTCTCTAATAGAGACTATTCTCTCTCTTTCACTCATAAATTATAGACCCCAAAAAACATCTCTGCACACCAGCAACCATTGAATTACAATCAATTGTTATAGTCTTATCTAAATATTAGCAAAAAAATATTAGGTCATTATTTAAGATTGAAATAAAAGAACCAATGCCACCTAGTGGCTAAAGAGATATGAAAGTGTTAAGAACACTGTATCTAATGGATACATAAACTAAGAGGATAAATTGTTAATAAAAAAATCCAAGTTTCTTAAATATAGACCGATGATATAGATTTAAATATTGATATGGCTAGTATCTTAGCAAAGGTTAATGTACCTGTCCCTCTTAGTACTGATATTGTATTTGTTTTTAAATACCTACAAGAAGGTCACTATTGCGACATCTTGGAGTGTTTCTCTCATAGAAACCACGTCAGAGATGATACCTCTTAACGTCGCTCTTCCCACGTTCTAGATGTCTCTCTTGCCACCTTAAAGACGTCGGTCTTGCCACGTTCTATATTTATTTATTTCCATGTATAAGACGTCTCTCTTGCCACGTTCCTGACTTCTCTCTTCCCATGTTCTAGACGTATCTCTTGCCACCTTCAAGACGTTGGTCTTGCCACGTTCAATACATCTCTCTTGCCATGCTTAAGACATCTCTCTTTCCACGTTCAAGACGTCGATATTGCCACGTTCTAGATGTCTCTATTGCCACGTTTCAGACGTCTCTCTTTCCATGTTTAATACGTCGCTCTTTCCATGTTCATGACGTCGCTCTTGCCACGTTCTAGATGTCTCTATTGCCACGTTTCAGATGTCTCTCTTGCCACGTTCAAGACGTCGGTCTTGCCACGTTCAAGACGTCGCAATAACGACGAAATCTATGTCGTCGGAAAAGAGACGTCATGTGAAACGACGTTTGAGGGGGTTCGTTGTTTTTCGTTCTCCCGACAATATAAAGTGGCAATTTCATCGAATGCGTCGTCGGAATTTGACCCAAATGTACTAGTGTCCTATGCTTGACACATAGAGATTATTCACGCACCACCTCTTAAGATCTTTGTTTTCTTCCACATAAAGCTTGCATCTGTCTACACATATCTACCTTCAAGGCTATGGAGCCTTACTTTTCCTTTCTATGCCCATTACTAACATTATTCACCTGCTAGCTTCATGTCCTATGTGAGGATTCTTTATTTTGTAGTACCTACAATTTATTCGCAATCTGGACTATCAACATAATAATTCTTCTATTATGATCTTCTCGAGTTCTTTATCCAATTTCCATTACTTTCTTTGTAGCTCTTTATTACCTCATCGAAATTTTTTAATCTATGTCATGCCTCCATGACCCTAACATCTTATCCTATTCTTGAATTGATCTGGTTATACCTCTAGTCCTAAAAAGCCTACAAGAAGCCATCTTGTTAGAATTATACATATCATACAAAATTGTTAATTAAATTTACAGTTGCCTTTTCTGTTTAATTTATGAATAAAATATATCACAGTTATCCAAATTAGAATAATTCCAGGCCATTCTCCTCTGAATCATCCTTCCAAAGGCTATAATTTCTCCCCAATCAGATATATGAGTTCAAAGTTAGGGCTCCCCAAAAAACCACTTTCATCCCCCTTAGCTGATACATCAAATTGAATTCCTCACAGACACTTCCTTCAAACCCCTTCCCTAGGTGACCAAGGATCAAACCTGCAGGATTAATCCTTCCTTAGCATTTTTCTTTCTTCAACACAAAAAAAAATCGACCACTAGCTCCCTTTTACTTTGACTGAAGTCTCAAAGGACCAAGGGCTATGAAAAAGTGCATTGTTGGAGGTGCTTATCCAAAGATTTGGGACATCGGGGCTCTGGGTATTTGGGCCTCGGGGGTTTCACCTTCATCACACTTCACATTTCCTAATACGTCAAACTAGAGAATCTTCCGAACGGACACTTCTTCGGAGCTTTGGGGCTCTGGAACTTCGAGATTCATAGGTTTCTCTTATTCCACATAACATTCCCTCCACACGTCGAACTGAAAAAATCCCAAAGCAACTCTTCATAGCATAACTACTCCAGTGCTATGGAGCTTTGGACTTCAGAGGTTTTTAAAACAACATACTCCTTTGTCCCTGAGTGTCGAATCTATGAACTTTCAGAGTCGCATCAACAAATACACACCAAGGGTAATACATGCCCAAAATGTAGAGATGACACGTGGCCTAATATACGAGTGACAGATTGTAAGTAAGAATTGGCACAAACAATATGTCAATATCATAAAACATGATGACACATGGCATGGATGAATTGGGTCCACGTCACCCTCGGTGACGTCATCATGTCACGTCACTCTGACGCTCCTGGACTTCGTCAAGTTTGAGCTTCGAAAGTTTCTTCTACCACACACCTCAAAACCCCTGAATGTAGAACTCGCAGACTCCCGGTCTGTCACTCTCTGGATATTTTAGACTTCGGGCTTCGGGGAACTTCACCACATACCATTGCAAATATCCCGAACCATTGAAATTTTGAACTGTGCTTCTCTGGAGTTTCAGGGGCTTCGATGCTTCAAGGCCTCAAGATTTGAAGGAATTTTTTCCAACTCCATCCAATATTTCCTATGAACATCAAACTTCTGAACAATTGTTAATATGCGGGCACATGTCCCCAAACTGTGAATAGTATGGATTGACTACGAACTTTGGGACTTCGGAGAAAACTTCTCCAAGTGACATAAGGACTAAAAATCTCGAATATCGAATATTTGTTCATTTGTAGACACACATCCCAGAAAACAAATGATCATTATTTTTTCCGGAGTTCGAGACTTCAATAGATTTTCTTCCTCGAAGCTTAAGGAATTGCTTCTCTTAGAGTGTTGAACCTCCAAACTGTCATGATATCTATGGCTCATGCTTGCTCACTCGTATATCTAACGGCTAGGATGTGAACTTCTCCACTATGCCTCACCTCTGGATCTGTTTCTGATCCAACGACCTAGATCTATCCTTGGAGAAATCCAACGGTCAAGTAATCCTCCATATGATCTACGACGTAGTGTCACTCCAAGAGTTTGGAGCTTCAGGGATTTTACCTCCTTTTCATCAAAGACTTAAAATTTTTCGAAGCAACGAAATTCGAAGGAATCTGGTGCTTAACGAACCTACACCTTATCCAAATCCGACGGCTGTGAAGGATTTGTTTTCTCCCAAAAATATCCAGCGGTCCAAATCTAAACTTTATTCCACAATGGCGATCATTCCCGAATTTGAAAGGGATGGTCACAATCCTTCAATACATTACTAAGGATCTCATACATTCTAGATTTTGTGTTGACTCTACAACTCCATTCTTCTTGAGCATCATGACTTCAAGGTCCTAACTCGATCTCAACCATAATATCTTGTGTAATGGATCCGACCCATTTCAGCCTAGTGTTTCGACCTGTAGCTATGATACCAATCTGTAATGTACCCGACCACCCATAGGTCGGGCTACGCCAATTAAATATGATGCAACACACCCAACCAATAGCAGGAAGGGCATGCTACACTCCTAAGGCTCAATTCTCTAAACATATCTCGAATTCTAACAACATTTAATCCGAAAAAAAGCATGAAAGAACCACATGCATTAATCAGGATCCATGCTACAACATAAAATAGATACGAAACGCGCCATGCACAACAAATAACCGAAAGTTAAGCACATTACAAATACATATCTCAGAGATAATTAAATACACAACAAAAATAAACATTACACAGAAAACACAGAGAACACTTATATTTACAAGAAAATCATCACAAACTAGTTGTAGACCAAGGACGTTCCTCCCAACCATATACATTATTGTTCTTTTACTCTCAACAATAGGTCACCCCGAGCCATGGATATGAATCCACATGGATGGGTCCTAGGCCAAGTCTATACACACAACAGTTGGCTAACTAGCTCTCAGGTTTTTGAACCTCACAACAAGTCTGAAATTACATCTCTCTTTCCTCCTCATCCTGCACAACCCAAAGAAATTAACACATTTCTCTTCCATGTAGCCCTTGAGGCTATTTGATTTCTCTCCAAGGCTCTAGTGCTACTAGTTAGGAAATATCACGGATGGAAACTCCAAGGATTCTCAACTGTGGACATTTCTATTCAAACTTACATCAATCTCATAACTAACAGGCCTTCCATCACTCAATCTATCATAGGCCTTGCAACACTCATAGAAATCCAAAGTACACCATATCTCTTCTACCTAGCCTGCATAACCCAAGTGAATGGACCCCGTTCTTTTCCACGTAGTCCCTCAGGATTTTTCATCCCTTCCAGGTCTCCAATGCTTTTTCATCCCTTCAAGAATCTCCATGTTGGTACTCTTAGGATTCACAACTATGAGCAAACTTAACAAAGAGCCACCCAAACAACCATTTGTATCCATTCTCATACCAAGAGCACACAAATAATCTTGAATGAGTGATAAAAAAGGAAGAAGTAGAACAAGGGGAGAAAGATGAAGAAGACCCAAACAACCCCCAAGGGATGTTTAAATTACGTGAAGACAAGATCCACATGGTCTCCCTCACAAGAATCTCATGTAACCCCTTTTCTCCATAAAGTCAATTATGGGTAAAATAAAATAATAATAAAAATACTTGTCCCCAAAAGCCCCCTCTCTCATGGAATCATAGCCCCCTATCTCTTTTTTCCTTGTTCGTCTTTCAACCAATGATGTATTTTATTAATGTATGTGAAGTATTACATTTCATAGGCACTCTGTCCCTTTTTCAAATTTATTGCTCACCAACCTAAGTCACAATTACATAATACATTATAGTTCATAAGGGTTAAAACTAAGATGTTACACACGATATGAAGAATTGAGAATAATAATAAAGGAAGAAAGCTATTATTAAAATAATATTAGTATTGCTGAAATGAAGAGGTGCATTGAAATACACATTCTTTCAATGTCATACACCTTTTCAATGGCTATATAAACAAAATCTTGTGTTGGAAAAAGATGAATCTCAGTGGATCAAATACAAATACAATGGATTGAATGAAAATTCATTGTTTGTCAAGTTTGTGCTTGTTTACAAGATGGGTCTTGTTATGAGGGTTGGATTCCTCACTTCTCAATTGGATCTGAGAACTACAAGCTAGGTCTTGTATCTGAGAGATGGATCTCTCATATTCAGTTGGTGTTGAATATTTTGATGATTGGTATCATGTGTACCTATTCAAGTTTTATAAGTGTATGATATTTATTTTTATTTATACAGTTGGTGTTTTTATAACTGTTATATATATTTATGAATAATTAATTGAAATACATATATGTTATTCGATTAATTTATGTAATCCAAAAAAGTGTAAAAATTATCCAAAAGTTCAAGACATTGATTCACCCCCCGCCCCCCCACCTCTCAATGGTAGTGTTTGTTTCAACAAATTCCACTATTATCTTGAATATATGTCTTATACCATGGGGGATTCTAGTCTATGTATATCATTTTATCCCACTAATTTATCTCAAGTGGATGGTTGCTTGAAGTATGAGCCTAGGGAGGCTTTCCAAGACTATGAGGCACCTCGGTCTAGACTAATGGTTATGTCAGGCCGTCATTTTTTTGGCTTGTCTTCAAGAATTAACAATTTTACTAGAATACCAATTCTCTCACCAAATATGCTTCATAGAGATTCTATGCATGGTTCTTATTTGGTATGCTACTTTCCTCTAGACTACCTCCATCAATACTATGATAGTTGTGCAATATTTTATGATAGAATTCAAGCATGGTTGGAGGGATCTTACTCAGATAGATCTCCCATGAATTATTAGTATGACATCTTTAATATGGTGAATAGAGATTTTGGTGTTTTATTTTTTCATACTTTTACTCCTCTTTTTCTCCAACTCTTGTTACTAATATTTTATGATGAACATATGTTTGGAGGCTTGGAATTATATGGTTGGATACATTGGCATTATGAATTCATATCGTTCATTTTTCATGAATTATACTATAGTATAGGAGTAGGGTAGAATAGGCTAATGAATTTTCGTTGCATAACATTAGCTTTGCTTTCTAGTTTTTAATTAAGTTTTTTCTTTTCCTTTTCGTTTTTATTACTATTGGATGAATAGTAAATAGAGTTATCAGCATAGGTGGATAAAAATAGAAGGCTCACACACTAATTTTTCCATTGGATGGATTTTTTAATGTAATTTTGATATGGGAAAAATTGTTTTATTTTCATTCTCGAAAGTTTATATGTGATGGGGTAGTTTTCAGATCACTTATTCTATGCATGTTCACCATGTCAAATTGTTTTTAAGCATTTTTTCATCTTACAATTGGGATATTTTAGATAAAAGATGATATTCAGTCCCTCTTGTGGTGCAAATGAGCACTCAATTTTGTTTCATCCTAGTATATACATTATTATAATTTGAAGTTTTTCTTGAATTAATTAGAGTGGTAATCTTGTTGTCCCATACATAATGAATTGAAATTTTGAATGATTAATTTTACCCATATGAAATTAAACCCACTTCAACTCCTTGTAATTTATTGGGATGACTATTTGATCATGGGTTGGAGATATCCAAATGATTACTTACCAATTCACTTTTTTCTTTGGTTACATTCAGCCAAATAAATTTTGTATGGACTTTTTCTTAGCATAGTGAGCTTAGATCATTTTTCTTTGAGCTGATTTCTTTCATCACTTTTAGATTTAAAATTTGGGCATTGCCCACACATAGATTATGCTCTTTTCAGTTAGTATTTCAAGGATGATTTCACCTATTATATTGCACCTTACTTGATCCAAGTTTCCTCTTATACACAACAGTAAGAGATATTCTTTTAGATTGTTTGGACGCATTTTTTAACATTATGGACAACATTGTTATATCGATCGTCTTGCTAGAATCTCTTTCAGAAAATTCTTGAGAATCAATAATTTATTCCCCAATTCCCTAGTTGAATAAAGATTCAATCTTAGCATTTCCACTTCAACGAGATTTCAGACCTATTCTTTCTGAAATATGATCTTCCCATCCTTTGGATTTTTTTATTTTAAGTCACTCGTTTTGGTTGCATTCCTGAATGATATGATTTTTATCATGGATTAATAATATCTCACATGCCTCATCATATTTAAATCATCTAAATTCTTGGGGGTTTTAAATACCTTGATCGAAAATGTCAATTCAACTTCTAAGATTCTTAAATTTAAATTTTCAACATTTGTTTTAATCTTAGCCATGATAATAATTTCCAAGATGTGAATTTCTTGTGAGTTGTAACTCATCAATTTAATGGGCTCATAGTATTTAGCATTCCTTGGACCCAAAATATCATTTTATTCATAACTTGGAAAGATGAGCATGTCTGGTTCATGATTGGAATATCTCGTATTTTATCTTTATTGCTCATGATCTTTTTGATTTCATTTTCCGAATTGTCTTCCTAATTCATTTAAATCGAAAATCTACCAACTAGAGAGATTGGTTGCATACTCATTTACATTTTATTTTTAATTTACTAAGACATATGTATGATGTAGGAAGTGAAATGAAAATTGTGTCTCCTTGGAACACTTTTGGAAACTTGATGATAACAGTCTCATGGAATTTCCCATCATGCAAAACTTTAACTCATTAGGAATCAGACTACTTTAGTTAATTCATTCATTTATGCTTTTTAATTATATCTTTCATTGATGATGGGGGATTCAATCAATCTAAGATGTGATCCGAGACTAACCAAACCTATCCAAAGTGTCTCAATTTATACCATTTCCATAATGATTTCCTCTTGCCTCTAATAAGGTTTAAGATGATCATACAAATGCTTCACATTATTATTATTAATGATAAGAGGAAATAAATGCTTTTTCTGGCAAGAATGATGATTTTGAATCAAATTTTTATTTATATTGTAGGCATGACCAATATTGGTATTGGATATGTATATTTAGGAGATGGGTGAAATTAAAGTTTTATGGTTTCATTTGATTAAATTGATTGATTCAAATTGCATGAACAAGACATTGTGTCTAAGGATCTAAATATTACAACAATCAATGACACTAAGTCTCATGTCGAAGAGAGTATTGTGTGAAAGCACACGGTGCTTATATCTCAAGTAGAAGGTTGTGATATTTGATTGAATGGAATAAATATGAACACTTGAATGATTTCACTAACATTATGTTAGTACATGAGTTTCATGACAACCAACATAGTTTAGTTTTACATTAGCTTAGCAAGTTATTCTTAGGATTAATTTAATTTTCCTTTTTACTTTTCTTTTAGCTGAATTTCATTTTAATAAGTTAGTCATCTAGAGGAATATTTTTTCACAAATTGTCTACTAGTTGATCATACCATTCTTTTTTATTATGTCGGTTGGGCCTTGTGCAATGAGAAACTTGGTATATTTTTTTTTCTCTTTAATGAAGGAATCTTAGGGAAGTTTTAATCTAAACTTGGCTTCTCGGATTCCTTTGCGACATTTTTTAATCAACCTTGTCTCCAACTTAAAGCTCATCCAAAATCTAGTCTCATTCATGCATTCAAATGTTGGTTTCTGATGTAGTTGATATTTGGAGTCATTTTCAAGATTATCTTTTATGACCTCCATAATTGTAATGTCTCATTTTGGCTTCATCAAATTGAATCATTTGAATTCTTGGGATTAATAATATTTTTTATGGAAAAGAAAAATTGGTGTTTTGGTAATAAATATGAAATGTATTTTCTATTGTTAAAGATTCATTATTTTAAAATGTGCAAAGGACTTTCTCATGCCAGTAAATATTGAGAGCTTATGGGTTTGTGGAATGCTTCATGTAATTGAATTTTTGAAAATTTGATTTGAATAAATTCTCCATTAACCCATTTTGATAGATTTCTACAAGATTTTTCTTCTTTCACTAAATGACAATTAGATTTGAGGATTATGTTGTGAAATTTTTTTTCAGTAGATTATCAATTCTCTTAATCTTGATTGTTGTTCATTTCATATATTTACCATGTGAATATTTATATTGGACTTGATGTTGAATGGTTAATATTTCTTGACTAATTATTTCCCTTGGCTTAATTTCCAAGATTTCAATGAAAACACTTATGTTGATGATCCTCATAATGTGTCCCATGCTGCTAGGACTACAAGCATATCTTTCAAGATTAATGCTTCTCACAATGACTAACAATGTATTGTCTTTTGGCTTTTCTTTCAGTTTAATATGGTCACTGCATTTATTTTAATTTGGAAATAATTGTACATCCTTATTTTCTTAATTTTTATACCATTATAGTGGGTTCATATCGTTATACCATCAGGGGTTAATGATACAATCATTCAGTGATCCAAGTCAATAATCAAAATGGAAATAAATACCTTGGTGAAAAATATCAATCCAACTTCTAAGTTTCAAAATTCGACATCTCAAAAATCTTATTTCACTAAGATCTTATCCATGGTAATAATATCAAAGAGGTGAATTCGTCAATTTATCAATTATCTTGGGCATTTTAACTATTTGGAATTTTTTCACTATAAAATCTCAAATATGTTGGAGCAAAATCTTGGCTAGATATCAATTTTGTAGATCACTACTTATTGTAGTCCTGTTGATTTTTGTTTCTAGGTTATGTCTTCAATTTTTTTCTCGATGGGTCTTAGCTTAATGTGAAAACAATATTTAATAAATATTTTTCCCTTATCCCAATTCTTGGAGAGAGAATAATGATATTTTTTTGTATTCCATTCAGACTCTGTTGTTGCCACCATATTTATTACTTTTTCTTGGGTTCTCTTATTATTTTTTCAGCCAGTTTTCATTCTTTTTTGAGGACTGGCACTATAGATTTAGGTTTATTTTAGTTTATTTCTCTCTTCATGGATTAGATTGAGTTTTATTGTTTTCTTTCTACTTGTACATATTGCTTCCATCCTTTAATTCAAATGTTGATATTTCCCTGAGATGATTTGACTTTTTAGTATGCCTTGGGGATTACTCTTTAAATTTGAGTGAGGGGATGGTCCAATTATGGTCACACACTGGAAATATTTTTAACAAATCATAAGATTCATGGGATGCTCTATTTGACTTAAAATTCATGAATTTATTAACTGTGGGTATGGACAGATAGTTGTGGTGGAACACATGTGCATATTGAGCATACCATGATAATCCATAAGTATAGGAAATTGTTTATATACCCTTTTATTTGAGATCCATTCACTTCATATTAATATTATGGTCAACACTATAATTGTTTTAGGGGATACCAACGGGTTAAACTAAAATGCACAAAATCTACTAAAACAATCAAAGAAATTTTCATATCACGCTGCTTCCTTGACACCCAATTTGCATATGCATATCTATATATAAATATAAAAGGGTGATCATATTTTGAAACAAACAAAGGTTGAAAGAATTATTAATAGTGTGGGAAGTACAAGTAAACCCATCGAGGCTATGGATGCTTGTTGGTAGTGGGAATATTCTTGTATGGTGCCAAGGAACTTTTTTGGGGTTATGTGCACTCGCTGGCAGCAAAGCAATGATGGGAAAAGAGAGATGAGGACCACACTTATGTGGATGTTTTCCTATTAAAAAAAACGAAAACCCATGGATAAACTAAAGCCAATCTAAAATGTGTAGGAAGTAAAATAAGTTACCACACTAATTGGATCTTTGAAAAGGGTGTGTTAGATTACAAGTACTCAAAATATTGGGTTATATATTTTAGAATTTTGGCGCCATTCTGGTACCCATGATTATTGGAAAATTTTATGTAGTTTGTTGAGATTATATTTAGAATTCATATATTTAAAGTAAATTTTGTAGAGTTGTATTGATAGAGAAAACTAGTTCTTCCAGTGTGTTGCAATTTATTGAGGCCATAACAACCCCCCTTTAATTTTTCTTTTACAAGCGTAAGGAAAGGGACCCTCTACTAAAATTCCATCCCTAATGTATAATCCCCTACTTCTTGAACCTAATGCTAATTATTTATCTTCCTTAAGGGACTTGGGGATTTTATCTTAATTGATAATCATCTTGGATGTGTTTGTTTTTGGAGGATTTTCTAAATGAATAACTTAAATTTTGCATCTTATTGCTTGCATAATGTGCTTATTGTCTTCATCTTTAAGCTTGTGCATGTTGATCACACTCTTCAATATTTAACACTTTACCTGAATCAGAAGATAACTAATCCTTCCTTTCAGTTTGAGACTTGCAACATGTAGTTTTCAGGGAACTTATCTATAACCACCCATGATTACATTTTATAAGTTTGTTGAAGGAAGGGGATGTAATGTTTGTGGTATAATTTAGTGTTTTTTTTCGTCGCATATCTAATCTAATATTTTTTTTGGTTGTAGGAGTAGGTTCATATGGACACTTCATTTACATGACCACCCCATCCTTGAAATACATGTGGTGGAATGCATTGATCCTTATCAAGAACTTTGACCTTGATCCTTACCAGGCTCCCTATTATTGGGAAGAAAATTCACCTTTTCTTATCACTGCCCCGAGGTCCAAAGATCCCAAGGTTATCAGATCCACCTTACCCACACTCCTATCCTCAAAGCTCATTAGATTTACTCTATCGAAAATCCCCGTTTGGAGTGTTGAGTGTGTGTTTTCCTAAGATTGGTATGAAACCCTAAGGTCGAAATCCTATCGGGCTATCTTCATCAAGTTTGTCTCATCAATATGATTGAGTGAAGTCCCTTGTGATTTTTTTGAGGTATGAAAGACGTGATATTTTTCATATATATCTATATCGATCTCTTCTTTTGGCCTCCCCTCTCACTCGAAATCCATCCCCAAGGCCTATTGAGCCTCACGGATGTATGTCCTTGTCTTGTTGTCTCCCAATGGTCACTTTCCATTTGTCGCAATCAATTTCAAGCATTGTGGCCTAATGTAAGAACCTATTACTTGATCTCATTGTATTCACTCTCTTTCCAAACTTATTAGGTTTTCTCTCTAAAATGTTGACACAAACCCCCTTCTCCTAGATCCGCAGATCAAGATCCGCACAGGATCTTTTTCCCTCTTCTGGCCCAAAGTGCTCAACTGGCCCTTCTATTTCCCTTTCAGGAAATCTCCACCCACAAACAACCTTGAGAAATTTTCCCCTTATACTTCTGAATATCGGACTTCGCATTTTCATGAGTCTTGTGGCCGAGTGTCTTGTCTTCTTAGACCCCCGAAACCCGAAATTCTGACATTTGGCCTTTCCTCTCTCTATCTCGCCTTTCTCCTTATCGCGATTTTGGGAGTCGCAATGTCATGCAACTCATCCCCTTGACCTCCGAAATCTTGATTCCCACATTACCAAAACTCTGATGTTTGGTCACCCAAAATAAATCGACTACTTGGATTCCCCGTTTGATCCAACGGTCAGCGCGATTTCGCGTATCGGGAGTTCGAGACTCTCGATGCCCAAAACCTCATAACAACACAAACTCCGAATTCCCGAATCCTGATATCAATTTCTGCTTTTCAGCTTTCACGAGTTGCGATGTCATGCAACTCTACTCCACGAACCCCGATATGCCGATGGACTTTCCTATCGGTATTTTTCCCGAACTCTTGGATTTTCGCCATGCATCCTCCTATGATGGGAGGTCCTCAATCATTTCACAATTTCGGGAAATCAAATGCTGAAATGCTCCACATCTTGTCCTCTTGATCCTCGAAATATTGACATGCGAAATGTCGACGGATTCTTGATCACCGCCACATGTCCCAATAGACGGACGGTCCTAATTCGGTTCGAGATTTCGTGACTTGCGATTCCCCGATGTCACAATTTATCTATCAACTCAAAACCCTGTTAGCCAAAATACCGACAGGTTCTTGATCTCCGCCATGTGTTCTAATGGATGGACGACTCAGATCAAATTCATGGTTTTCACTATGAAGTGACCCGATCTCCTTTCCTCGAGACTTCCGATATCCTGAATTCAAAAATGTCGATATCCTAACGCCTTTCGGTACTTTCTCTCTGTTTGTGAGGGTTTAACCCCCATGCAACTCCTGTCAGATCCCATGACTGACGGGTATCTAAGTGAGGTCCTACGGCTCACAATCTCCTGAGCTTGAAACTTTAGAAACAGTTGTAACCCCCTTGCTTCTCTGTTAGATTGGACGGCTAGCGAGACTTCGCAAATTCTCTATGGATAATTTTGACCGTTTGTCTCTTCCCTTGAGAACTTTCGCGAAATTTAAACAAAATATTTTTCTGCATGGAACTTGTCCTCCTGCAGCATGATGTCACTGCACCTCCTTTCAATTCTTCAAGGCACTTAACCTCTTGCTTCCCTTCGACGAATTCGAAGGTTCGAATCCTTATGAGGTTTTCCACGACTTCAAGTCTTTCAGAAAAACTCCTGCTAGCACTCCTTGAGGCAGACCTTCAAACACTTTCAAGTGTTGAACTCCTTTCAACTCTGCGCACTCCCTGAAGCAGTAGTCTCTCAACAAGTCATCCAAGTTACTAACCCCTGAAGCTTCACTCGGTCTGTGCACACTTTGCTTGGCTCCTATGCCTAACTGCACTTTTGAGGATATGAGGAAAAAGCTATCCTATCTGAGATTTCAGAGACAAACCTCCGAACCATTTGTCAATGCACTCCTTGCGGACAATTTGACTGCACTCCTTGCAGGACCTCTCACTCAGACATAGAACAAATTTAAACTCATTTCCTAAATCTTTCTCTCTCATACTTCAAACATAACCTGAAATCATTCATACATAGCATAGAAAGCAAATGTATAACAAAAAGAGTAAAACCATGAACATACCATTCAACATACACATACAAGAAACAAATACAATGTCATGAATCTGAATTAAGGCTTCTTCTATTAACTCAAATCTCTGTACATGGGTGTTTTTCAAACATAGTTTCTCTGTTCCAGCTCTATATGATCTTCTCTTGGAAATGTTCTTCCCTATCTACAATAATACAATGAGGGTGTCTATATCCATTTTTTCTCCACTCCTAAAACTGTCTAATCTGAGAATTCAAGGCTACCTACTAACATAAATGCCTTCTTAGTCCTTCAGACGAGAGCGGGTCACTCAAGGTCTAATTACAATCTATAAGTATGCCTCTCCTTAACTATTACATTTACGTTTGGTGCATCCATCTTCAAAAGTTTTTAAACAATTCATCATGTGCCCAAAATGCGTTGGCGCTTGCCCCACGCTCGCTTGACGTTGGCGATGCTCCTGCATCATACTCCCTAGCTTGAAAATTTTCATGGGCTCCTGTCCATGAGCTCTTTCATGGTCTATCCATGCTTCTGAATCTCTGCTTCATTCTCCCAACTAGCATCTTCAACTGGATGTCCTTTCCACTTGACCAAGTATTCAAAGTATTTCTTTCTTCTGGTCTTCTTGCTAACTCTTTTGTCTAGTATGCTTTCCATATGTGGCTTCTCTGCAATAGGCATCTGTTTTGTCTGCTGGACCTCTGGTTGTTCATCACTTGTTCCTGCTTCCTCAGCTTTGTATGGGTACAAATATGAGACATTGAATATCGGAGAAATTCTGATCCCATCGGGTAATTCAATCTCATAAGCATTTGCCCCAAATTTCTTCAAGACCTTACATGGTCCGATCTTCTTCATCTTCAATTTGTTATATGTCCCCTTCGTGAACCTTTCCTTTCTCAAATGTGCCAAAATCAATTCCAACCTCAAATTGAAGTTGTCTCCTGTGTTGATCTGCTCTGCGCTTATACTCTTGGCTCGAGTTCTGTAAATGGTACTTCACTTGGCTATGAAGTTCCTTCATCCCTTCTATGAAATCCTCTGCACTAGCACTTCTAGTTTCATTCTATTCTGAATATCTCAATTCCGAAACTCCTCTTGGCTACATCCCATAAACAATCTGGAATGGACTCTGCCCTGTGCTTCTATTGATTGAATCATTATAAGAAAATTATGCCTGTGGCAGAATATTGTCCCACAGGCTGTGGTGTTCTATCACCAAGCTCCTCAACAAGTTTCATAACTTCTTGTTCACGACTTATGTCTGTCCATCCGTCTCAGGATGATAAGATGAACTGGACAATAAATTTGTTCCTAGCTTTTTCCATAAGGTTCTCAAGAAGTTTCCTACGAACTTAGTGTCTTGATCTGAAACTATGCTCCTTGGTAAGCCGTGAAGTTGAATGACTTCTTTGAAAGATAGATTCGTAATGTGAGTTGTGTCACCATTTTTCTGACACGGTATGAAGTGTGCCATTTTGGAAAATCTATCCACTACCACAAATATTGAATCAAACCCTCTTTGTGTTCTTGGTAGTCCCAATATGAAGTCCATGCTGACTGCTGTTGGATCATGTTGTCATTGATGCCAATGGTTTGATTGATTGATGTCAAGTGATTGATTGATGTCAAAGGATTGATTTATTGATGATTGATGTAATATAATATGTATTGTCCTTGATGATAATGCATAGATGAAGATGGAT
>ML776761.1:656833-668375 GCA_009831015.1 Picea engelmannii | reverse complement strand
TTTCTCCCGATTTGGGTTTCCACGTAAAACACTGGTGTACTGTGTATGTGTATGATTGTTCATTTGTTCATTGCTTATTTACTCTGCAGTTATTGGATAATAATGCTTCATTGATATAACACTTGTATTATATGGTTAAATTGATCTATTACTGATTCACCCCCCCTCTCAGTAATCCAACAACTGCATCCCATGGCCTGTCAGGTATGGGTAATGGTTGATAAAAACCTGCATTATGTCTCTTCCCTTTTGAATGTTGAAAATTTTTGCATCTGTCTACAAATATTTTGACATCTTCTCGCATTCCTGGCCAAAAATATGACTCATTCAACTTTGTGAACGTCTTGTCATCACTGAAATGTCCGACCAATCCTCCACTGTGTTTCTCCTTCAGCAAATTCTCCCTCATGGAGCATTTTGGAATACAAAGTTGATTACCCTTAAACAATAATCCTTCTTGGATCATGTATTTTGTCCATTGACTTCTGTCCCTGAGAATTGGATTCTCCACTGCTTCATATGCCTCTTCAAAATATGGATCATCTCTGTACATGTCCCTGAGATCATCAAAACCTAGAGTTTTAACTATGAACTCCTGCAACAAAAAACATTTCCTGCTCAAAGCATCAACAACTTTGTTAGCAGTTCCAGAAATATGTTTAATCACAAAAGTGAAATTTTGCATATATTCAACCCATTTAACATGTCTTTGATTGAACTTTTCCTATTGAGTCAGAAATTGCAATGCATGATTATCACTATACAAGACAAACTCCTTTGGGATTAAGTAATGTCTCCATTTTTTCACTGCCTGTAGAATAGCATAGAACTCCTTGTCATAAGTGGAGTATTTCACTTTGGCTTCATTCAACTTCTCGCTGAAGTATGCTATCGGCCTGTCTTCTTGACTCGAAACTGCCCCTATTGCAAATCCACTTACATCGCATTTCACTTGAAATGTCTTTTTGAAATCTGGCAACACCAAAATTGGTTGTTCCGTAATTTTCTTCTTCAACAAATTGAAGCTTTTCTCAGCCTCTTTTGTCCAGTGAAAAGACTTATGTCTCTTCTTCACTGTGTCCATCATTGGTGCACTAATTCCACTGAAATTCCCGATGAACTTCTGGTAGAAACTAGCTAATCCGTGAAAACTTCTCACCTCAAATATGCTCTTTGGTGATGGCCAATTCTTGATCACTTCTACTTTATCTGGATCCATCCTCAATTTATCTGCAGAAATAACAAAACCCAAATAAATGAGCTTTGTCTTCATGAATGAGGATTTCTTCATGTTTATCAGCAGCTTCTCTTGCTATAATCTCTTCATCACTGTAGCTAAGTGTTTCAGATGTTCTGCCTCTGTTTGACTGAAAATCAGAATGTCATCCAGATACACAATGGCAAATTTTCCGATGAACTCCTTCAGGACTTTGTTCATCAACCTCATGAAGGTACTTGGTGCATTCGTTAAATCAAATAGCATAACAAGCCATTCATACAACCCTTCGTTAGTCTTGAAGGCTGCCTTCCATTCATCACTTTCTCTCATATGAATCTGGTGATATCCACTTTTCAAATCAATCTTCAAAAAAAAATTTTCTCCACTTAAGCAGTCCATCAGATCATCCATCCTTGGAAATGGAAATCTGTACTTGATGGTTATCTTGTTTATCTCCCTCGAGTTAGTACACATCCTCCAACCTCCATATTTCTTTGGACTGAGCACTGTCGAAACAACACATGGACTCAAGCTTTCTCTAACCAACCCTTTGTCCAACAAATCCTGGACTTGTCTTTTGACCTCTTCATTCTCCTGCGGCGTTAATCTGTACGTTTCTTTGTTTGGAAAATTATCTCCAGGTATGAGATCAATATGATGACTCAGACTTCTGATTGGTGGTAATGAACGAGGTAATTCGTCCACTACTATGTCAACAAACCCTTCCAACAACTTTTGAACCTCTTCTGTTAATTTATCTACCCTTGTACTCGTTAAAACAATCTTTGGCTTCCTCACCACAATGAATTGTGGTTCCTCCTTCTTATTAACCTCTGTAAGAAGTTCCTTCCCACTCATGATAAGTAGAATGTTGCATACTTCAGGTTTCACCTCCTTATCTTTGATTGGAAGAAACATCTGAGTTCTCCCATTCTTCTCTAGGGTGTATCTGTTCTTTCTCCCATCATGAATCACATTTTTGTTGTATTGCCACAGTCTACCCAGCAATAGATGACAAACATCCATGGGAATAACATCACAGAGTATCTTATCATTATACCCTCCTATCTTAAATTAAACTAAACATTGTTTAGTGACATTTACCTGATGTCCTTTTTGTATCCATGAAACTCTATATGGACTTGGATGTTCAATCGTCTCCAACTCCATATTTTCTACCATCTCTATAGAAATGAGATTATCTGTGCTACCACTATCCACAATGACCTTTCATACCCTGTCCTTGGTTTTGCAAGCAGTTCGAAAAAGATTGTTCCTTTGTACTGGATTTTCCACCTCCTTCTCTAGTGTTAAGAGAACTTTTCTCATCGTCAACGATTTTCCACCTTCAACATTTTCTGCCTCAACATTCCGCCCTTGTGCTTCGGCAATGTGAGTCTTACCACCTTCTTTCTTCTTATCTGGACATTCATAATATTTGTGTCCATTCTTGCCACATGTGAAGCACTTTATCACTCCACCTCTTCCTCTTCCTCTACCCCTGGTACGAGGAAAAATGTTTCAATCTGCATATTGACCTCTCTGTTCGATATGTTTCCCTCTCTGCGAACTTCCACCTCTCTCAGTATGAGTCTGAGGTTTATTTCCATATTCTTTGTGTTTCTGATTTCTATCCTGGTCAACTGATTTTCCTCTGGCTTGACTTCTGCCTCGACCGCTCTGACCTTTTTTTCGGCTCAGCTTCTCTTCAGCTTTTAGACCCATCTGATAATCATCTTCCACCGTTCGGATGGTCATCATGCTCATCTCGTCCTGAATGTCGTATCTCAGGACATTCATGTACCTGGCAACCTTTTCATCATCACTTTCCTGATGACCTGCCCTAATGTTCAGCCTATAGAATTCTTCAGTATATTCCTTCACTGTCATCATCTTCTGTCTCAAATTTTTCATTCTTTGAAACAGAGTAATCTGGTAATCCCTGGGAATGAATTTCTCTTTCATCTTTGCGATCATCCTATCCCAGCTTTTGATTTTCTGCTTGCCTTTGCAGCGTCTGTCAGCTTGTAGTTCACCCCACCACAATGTTGCATGTCCTTTCAATCTTGTGACAGCATGTCTGACCTTCTTGTCTTCCTCGACATCTTCATAGTCAAAATAAGTGTCCATAGCTCTAATCCAATCTAGAAGCTCTTCCACATCCATATTTCCCTCATAAACTGGAAGGTCCATCTTGGCCCTTGCACTCATTCTTGCAATAGCTCTAAGCAAACGTTCGTTTTTTGCATCTTCTGTTGTGACTTTTTCTTCATCGTGTCCAGCTTCATTTTTGCTTTCAGAATCACTAACATCTCCAGCATTAGTTGTGTGCCTCCGTGCTATCTCCATGTCTTCAAGTCTGGCACATAGGTCACGCATCTCTCTCTCCATGGCTCGATCAGGAATTTGCCTACCTCTTCTTCTTGGTATTTCCCTTTCCTCTGGCGGATCGGGTTTTTGTTTGTCCCTTCTTCTTGGTGGCATGGTGAATCTTCCTTTTTCCTTTCTACATAAAGCAAAGAAAATTTTTTGTGCTCTGATACCACACTTGATGCAGACCCCCTTCTCCTAGATCCGCAGATCAGGATCAGCGCATGATCTTTTTCCCTCTTCTAGCCCAAAGTGCTCAACTGGCCCTTCTATTTCCCTTTTGGGAAATCTGCACCCACAAACAACCTTGATAAATTTTCCCCTTATACTTCCGAAGATCGGACTTCACATTTTCACGAGTCCTGTGGCCAAGTGTCTTGTCTTCTCAGACCCCCGAAACCCAAAATTCTGACACTTGACCTTTCCTCTCTCTATCTCACCTTTCTCCTTATCGTGATTTTGGGAGTTGCAATGTCATGCAACTCATCCCCTCGACCTCTGAAATACCGATTCCCACATTACCGAAACTCTGATGTTCGGTCACCCAAAAGAAATCGACGAATGTAATTCCCCGTTCGATCCAACGGTCAGTGCGATTTCGCATATCGGGAGTTCAAGACTCTCGATGCCCAAAACCTCATGTCAACAAAAACTCTGAATTCCCAAATCCCAATATCAATTTCGGATATTCGGCTTTTGCGAGTTGCGATGTCATGCAACTCTGCTCCACAAACCCCGATATGCCGATGGACTTTTCTATCGGGATTTTTCTCGAACTCTTGGATTTTCGCCACGCGTCCTCCTATGATGGATGGTCCTCAATCATTTTGCAATTTCAGGAAATCAAATTCCGAAATGCTCTGCTTCCTGTCCTCTTGATCCCCAAAATCTCGACATGCGAAATGCCAACAGATTCTTGATCACCGCCACGTGTCCCAACAGACGGACGGTCCTGATTCGGTTCAGGATTTCGCGACTTGCGATTCCCCGATGTCATAATTTCTCTATCAACTCGAAACCCCGGTAGTCGAAATACCGACGGGTTCTTGATCTTCGCCACGTGTTATAATGGATGGATAGCTCAGATCAAATTTGGGGTTTTCACTATGAAGTGACCCGATCTCCTGTCCTCGAGACTTCCGATATCCCGAATTCTGAAATCCCGATATCTCGACACCTTTCAGGACTTTCACTCTATTTGTGAGGGTTTAACCCCTAAGAAACTCTTGTCAGATCCCACGACTGACGGATGTCTAAGTGAGGTCCGACGGCTCATGATATCCTGATTTTGAAACTTTGGAAACAATTGTAACCCCCTTGCTTCTCTATTAGATCGGACGGCTGGCGGGACTTCGCAAATTCTCTACGAAGAATTTCGACCGTTCATCTCTTCCCTTGAGAACTTCCACGAAATTTAAACAAAATATTTTTCTACGTGGAACTTGTCCTCCTGTAGCACGATGTCACTGCACCTCCTTTCAATTCTTCAAGGCACTTAACCTCTTGCTTCCCTTCGACGACTTCGAAGGTTCGAATCTTTCTGAGGTTTTCCATGACTTCAAGTCTTTTAGAAAAACTCTTGTTGGCACTCCTTCAGGTAGACCTTCAAACACTTTCAAGTGTTGAACTCCTTTAGACTTTGTGCACTCCCTGCAGCAACAATCTCTCAACAAGTCATCCAGGTTACAAACCCCTGAAGCTTCACTCGGCCTGCGCACACTTTGCATGGCTCCTGTGCCTAACTACACTTTTGAGGAAATGAGGACAAAGCTATCCTATCTGAGCTTTCAGAGACAAACCTCTGAACCCTTTGTCAACGCACTCCTTGTGGACAATTCGACTGCACTCCTTGCAGGATCTCTCGCTCAAACAGAGAAACAATTGAAACTCATTTCCTAACTCTTTCTCTCTCATACTTCAAACATAACCTGAAATCATTCATACACAGCATAGAAATAAAATGTATAACAGAAAGAGTAAAACCATGAACATACCATTCAACATACACATACAAGAAACAAATACAATGTCATGAATCTGAATTAAGACTTCTTCTACTAACTCAAATCTCTGTACATGGGTGTTTTTCAAACACAGTTTCTCTGTTCCAGCTCTGTATGCTCTTCTCTTGGTAATGTTCTTCCCTATCTACAATAATACAATGAGGGTGTCTATATCCGTTTTCCCTCCGCTCCTAAAACTCTCTAATATGAGAATTCAAAGCTACCTACTAACATAAATTCCTTCTTAGTCCTTCAGATGAGAGCGGGTCGCTCAAGGTATGATTACAATCTATAAGTACGTCTCTCCTTAACTATTACATTTACGTTTGGCGCATCCATCTTCAATTTTTTTTAAACAATTCATCATGTGCCCAAAATGCGTTGGCGCTTGCCCCATGCTCGCTTGACGTTGGCGATGCTTTTGCATCAAATGTTCACCTTTACTAGATTGACATGTATCCTATGTCTCATTGGCATCAATCTCCTTTTATATTATGAGTCCCTTGTTGTGACGTTGATTTGTTGCATGACATGTCATATTTTTTCCCTTAGTTGCTTCCCATTCAGCACATTTGAATCTGATTGTTCTTGATCTCCACACAACCTAGCTACCCTCCTTCATGCATGGTTATTCAAAATCTACATGGTATACCTTACTCCTACTTTTTGGCTCGTTAGATGAAAAACCTTAACTATTGTGGAACCATGATGGGCATAGAAATCTAACATGTTTGTAACTTGGCCTTATTTTCCTAATTTTTATTTTTATTTTTGTATATGTTTTGTATATTTTTTATTTTATTTATCAATTTATTTTTATTTATTATTTATTTATTTATTTATTTTCATTTGTATTTTACTCTCGGTTTTGCAAAACCACATGTTTTAATTTCACATGGTAATTTCCTTTGGCTTTTTATTCCCCATGGTTTTCCCTAAAATTACCCTAGATATTTATTTTTACATGGGGAAAATCAAGTTCACTTTAAAAATGGTCTTACATGGTTCAAACTTATTTTTACATGGATCAAATTTGTTTTATGTGAGTAAAAATTTTGTTGCATGGGATTTTTTTTGCATAAAACCCTAATGTATAATATGTACATTCTAATTCCCCTAAAATTAGAAAAAAAATGATTTTTATTTTTTATTTTTTATTATGTATATAAGCATATTCATTTATTTCTTTTTAATTTTTTTTCCCATTTATCCCCTAAGTCCTAGGTTGTATATCTTCATTTTATTTTTATTATTTAATTTAGTTTGTAGTTTAACTTTTTAATTTTTTTTTTCTCACTCATTAAAATTCAACTTAATAATTCATGGGACTTCTTTCCTTGCTTCTTCCCATTGGTCTACTTCTCCACTTCATGGTAAATTCCATTGCGAATTACCATTAAGGTCCACCTCTTATATTCATGGAATCGCCTCTTCCTTTCCTCAAATACCCTTGAAAACTTAGCAATATGAATTTAATATTTCAATCTCATCGAAAATAACCATCAACACTTAGGCCTAAATCAACATTATTGGGAGTGAAATTACTTTAATGTTTTTCAAGTCATAAAAATTACACTTGTCGAGAATACCTCATCAGAGTCAACCCTCACTTTACTTTGCCGACAATATCATTCTGATGTCCCAGCGGGATGGTGCCATCAGAATGGTTTTATTTGGTAAGTTTAACATAAGACCTCGATGTTGTGTTATCAAAGTGAGGAGTTAGTTGTGTTATTAGAGTGAGGAGTTAGCTTAGTCCATCAAAATAGTTTACCATCAGAAGCCTATATCTCATGAGAGAACATACATGCAATATCCTTATTACATTGGGAATTAGCTATTACCTTCACCTCTGACATAGATTGGTGTAACTTTATCAATTTTTATTTACTAGGATAATTGGCCAAAATTACAACACAAGACCTAGGTCATATTTCTTCTCTAGGTTCTTCTACAAGTTAGGTAAAGAGGATAAAAATAATTAAACCACTCAGTATTGAATTTTATTATACATGTGGTACAATTATTTTCAGGTTATAGATCAATGCGCCAGAGTCACCCACATGGAGATTAAGGGTCATTGAGTACCGATTTTCAAAAAAACATTTCTTGAGCTACAGGTGTCATAATTGAGCCCATGATACCTCGTTGGAAATTTATGTAGCCGAGGAATGTAGTGGAAGAGGACTTTAGGCCAAAAAAGTAACAAAAAACCCCATAAAATGTAAAGAACAATAGGCCATGAATTTGGGGGAAAATCAGTTGTCCAATGTTCAAAAAATCATAAATGAAGCTACATGAGTCAAAATCAGACTTGCAAGAGAGTAATGGGAGGTTGAGATGGAGTAGAAGAAGGTTGGATGATCTTGTTCAGTGGGCTAACACTAGAAATGCCCATAATAACTCAAGGAATGAAAGTCGACACAAACCAGTAGAGTTAATAACATTTGTAAATGAATATCATTTATGAACTTCTTGAGGGAGAGAATAACCACTCATGAGTGTCTTCAAGTTTTGTTTATAAGCCTTACATGTTCATTTTTGAAAATGTAAGAGAAATTCAAAAAGTAAAATGAAAAAACAAAGGGAAATGAAATGAACAGTCATAAGAGATGAGGATTCTCTTTTGTCTTATAAAAGAAAACTTGTTGGATGTAATGAGGGATTTTTCCCATTATGTAGACTCTTGATACATTTATTTATGGATATATGAAAATAAGAAGGCATTTGGGAAGTCATAATTGCTAGGAAATGTGTTTGGGACTAATCCATAAATGTGTTTTTCATTTA
The DNA here is from genome assembly GCA_009831015.1 of Picea engelmannii. NCBI lineage: Eukaryota > Viridiplantae > Streptophyta > Pinopsida > Pinales > Pinaceae > Picea > Picea engelmannii. The sequence continues at coordinate 659,993 of ML776761.1, read as the reverse complement.
ATTTTTTCGAGTACTGATCACATGAACTCTTTCTATGCTTAGTATTTGGAATGATTGTACTGTTGTGATTTGTTTTGAGTACATGGATGATGTTACGGGTCTTATTTTCAACTAGTTGTGATAATATCTGCAAATTATAGTTTTAACATATCCTTGGTTGCCATAAACTATTTTTGTTGTCAGAGATATCATTTTAAGTTCTGCTCATCTATTGGTTTTTCTCTTGCAAGATATCTTAGAAGTAGTTAGATTAGATTAGTTTGATTTTCAATTTAGAATTAATTAGAACTCTTTGGGGGACAATTCACTTTCATTCCCCTTTTTATTCTTTTAATTCTTAGTGGCAACCAAGACCACATACTATTTGAAACTGCTACATCGAACAAGAGTAGGTCTAATTCGGACTTGCCATTGGGCGTTCCCCTTACCTACTTGACAAGCCATTTGGACCCATCAACATCATGTTAAAAGTCACCAAATGTCCTCAGGAATACAATTTTATTAATCAAGAAAATACTATTACATAATAGGTGAGATGCATAGTGTATATATAACCTTTGTTGCCTTATCTCAGCATGCCATATATCATTGACCAACATCACAAGGACAATGACTATGACAAGGATTTGACAAGGACAATCTATATCCTAGGAAATACCTATATTCTGGAATAAACTTTATTTATTATTATTCTAGGAAAATGCCTTTTAAATGAACTTTATGATTATTAGGAGGATAACACTTATGATGCAAGCTTGACACAAAAGTGACGCTCTATGTTTTTTGCAATAATATACCAAACAACACAATGCAAAGGATTTCTATATCATATTTTTTGTCATTAAAACATTGCCTTGTATAACATACATAAAAAAACAACATAGAGTAGACATAGAATCAATATGCAAAGTTGATGAAAATCACAATGCCCCTTTTAACATCATGTTTTATGTCATCTAAATTTAAATTGTTTTCTTAAAAAACACAATTGGCAATGACACTAATGAAAATGCTACAACATGGTATTGTGGTAGTTGAAATGATACATACATTTTCATATCATCACACTCAAAATATAACAAACTTTAATAAAAACACTCAAAATCTAACCAACCTTAATAAAGGTATGTCAATTATGTGTTTTTATCATGCCCAAATGACAAATAACATTTTTCAATGAAAATATTTTGTCTATGTGTTTTTATCATGCCCAAATGACAAATGGCATTTTTAAATGAAATTATTTTGTGTATGTAAAACACATATCTAATGAGAAATGTAATATTATATACAACCCTCAAAGATTAATTAAATGTCTAGTTGAAATGATACATACAGTTTCATATCATCACACTCAAAATATAACAAATTTTAATAAAAACACTCAAAATCTAACCAACCTTAATGTATGCCAATTATGTGTTTTTATCATGCCCAAATGACAAATGACATTTTTAAATGAAAATATTTTGTGTATGTGAAACACATATCTAATGAGAAATTTAATATTATATACAACCCTCGAAAATTAATTAAATGTGTAACAACCCTAGTTGAATATATGCTTAGGGATTATTAAGTAAAATTAATTAGATAATTAATTGTCCTAATATGGTTTTAATTAAACAATGATTAGTATTAATAATATTAATTAAATATTTATTTATTAATTAATTGTTTATAACTTTTGATTAATTAATTAATTAATTAATTAACTACATATCACATTCAATGACATGGGTAATAAATTTAAGGGGCTTAATAATTTTAATTTGTTTAATTAAATGCTTTACGTATGCAGAAGGGGATAAGACATTAAAGAAGGGGATAAGATATTAATGAAGGGAATAAGACATTAAAGAAGGGGATAATATATTAAAGGGGGAGATAAGGAAATTAATGAGGGGGAGGAAAGTCGGTGAAGGAGGATATGATGGGGAAGAGTCTTATGGGGAGGATCATTCTTTTGGGGAGGGAGGAAGCATTTTGAGGAGGAAGATATATTTCTGAGGGAGATTTTTCTGTGGAGATCTCTGGTGTGAGGACTTTGGTTTTGGGGGTTTTGGGTGAATCAGAAGCAGGGGGCACCTGTTTGCTGGGGGTTTTGGGCACGAGGGCCAGGATATCCTTACGGTATCTTTGAGCTAGGGAGCCAGACATGCTGCTCCTAGCTGGCACTGAGGAAAAATCAGTTTTTGGCAGTGTTTGACACAGTTTCAACTTCAGCATTGGACCAACGAAGCAGCGGGATTTAGCATCAGAAGAAGGTATTTTTATTTATGAATTACTGAGTTATTTTCATGCTGTAGATAAATTTTAGTCTCTGCTGAATATTTTTCTTATATGCTGGTGAATGAATTATTTATGCAAATTGAAAGGAATTATATTTTTAAATTGTATTAAATTTATAATTTAATTTAGTATGGTCCCTACACATGGTATCAAAGCTTCGTTCAAAATCTGGAGCCAAGGACCTACCCACCTACTCAAAATTAACCTAGAAATGAACCACTAAATAAAACTACTTAAGAAATAGGAATCTCGATTAGGAGAGAGTATAACAACAATATATATATATATATATATATATCATTGTATTCATGTTCTAGCCTCTTGTTTAGCCTATTGTTTTTATTGCAGACCTACCTGCTAAAAAAAAAAACCACAATTTTCACCTATAAGAGAGACAGAGAAAAGAAATAAATATCAGTTATTTTTTATGTACTGAGATGTATGTAAACAGAAAAGTAATAAATATAAGTAAAAAAAAATATACTGAGATGTAAACTAGAGCAAAATGATAAAAACAAAATTTAACTGTTTTCAAGTCCACAATACATATAGATGATTTCACAAATAAACATACAATTTTAATGACATTCTTATAATTTTAATATAAGCGGACACAAGTACTATTCATTGTACCATTAATTCAATATACGTCATTAATGTTAACACTAGCATTCTTAACCAATATCATGATTCATAACTAACAACATTCGTTTCAGATTTAAATTAATCAATTGAACCTCTATTGCCTTTCATCACATTACATACACAAGTATTATACCCATTTACCCATAAATCTACTAGCATTCCACAATTAGCTATAATTATGCTAAATGTATAAAATGACACAATCCCTATTTATTTTTAAAAT
>ML776761.1:589721-656594 GCA_009831015.1 Picea engelmannii | reverse complement strand
TCCAAGTGCACCTTCCATACAACCATCAACATCGTCGCTATATTAGATAGTTCGGCTGGAAATGATCTCAAGTGCATTTCGCTATAGTCCAGGATTCATTTAGTATCCTCCTAAGTTCAATTAGGGAGCCTAGCGTCGATATATAGCCAGAGAGTAGGTTTTCAATTCTATATTTGATCGGCTTCCAAGCTGGATTCGGACTAGAAATCTTTCTAGCAACGAGATTAGCTTTCGAGATCTGCAGGAAGAAGTATCGTCGAAGTCTTCGAGTGATCGCGGAACAAAAGCAACAAACAATTGAAATTCATATATTTGCCAACAGATAAATGTGCAATGTGATTTATACTCTTGGGTAATAAAGTGGGCCAGAACCTCCTTCCGGAGACCTCCAGGAAACCCCAACCAACACCACACGGTCTGATTCCATGTCATAATACAAATTTGAGCGTGAGACCAGAAACTGAAACCAAACGGATCAGAAGGGAAACGGTTCTCAGTCGAGATGTAGTCTGGAGCTTGACTGAGGCAAGGTTGGTTAAGGGTGACTCGCGGCTGGGTTGAATCCAAAAGAAACTGGTAGTTGGAAAAGTGGGGAAGAGCTAGCATTGCAAGTATACAAGTGAAACAACAAGTCAGCTGAGCGTCCAAGACCAAGCACCAAGCCACCAAGGATGATACCATGAAAAGGGGGGGGGGTGCGCACTACACATAATGCATCAACAGTTGTCAAGCACCTGCCACAACACAACGCAGGTTAGCCACGCGTTCCCCTATCAAATAAACACTATCAAAATCAAACTATGCTCAGATGTTTATTTTTCAAATACTCAGAAATTAATACAGTAGAAGACCAAGCGCTAGCGCCAAAGACCAAATATTCAGAAATTAATCCTCAGAAATTAATACTAGTCAAGAACCAAAGCCTAGCGCCGAAGGCCAAGCACTAAGGCACCACGGAGAAGCCCACAAGGCAGGCTAACCATTGCACCAATAGCAAAGCACCTGCCAACAACACACGTAATACAAGACAACGACCAATGCCAGAAGCCATCACCTGAAAAACAATGAGGAGAAGCCATGAGAGACCAACGCCATAATCCATCACCTGACAAACAAGGAGGAGAAGCCATGAGGGAAGTCCATGGCGACCGATCACATAACCCGAACCCTCGCAAGAAGAAATAATAATGAAAATTGGAATTAGGTTTAAGGAATAGTTTAGGGTTTAGGTCGGGGGGGGAGGGGCGCTAGAGGAAGCAAGGTGGGCACGTCGAATCCATGCATGCCCGCACTTGTTTTTTTTTTTAATTATTTTGATTTTCTTCTTTTAATTATTAAAAATCTTTTTATAAATTGTGTGTGTGTTCATTTAATTTTTTTTTATTTTAGTGTAAAGATAATTTAGGTTAATTTAGTTCAAATTAGTTTAAAGTTAATTTAGGTTAATTTAATTAAATTATTTTAAAGTTAATTAAGTTAATTTAAAGTTAATTATCTTTAAAAAAAAAAAATTAATTAAAATTTTAATTAAATTAATTGTGTATTTAGTGTAAAGTTAAATTACATTAAAAGTTAATTAAAATTTTAGAGAGTCCATGGGTTTTGAACCCAAGACCACCCACCAAGTGAAGCGCCTTAAGAAGAGCACTAACGCCAACGCGCCCTCATGAGTCTTTACAAATAAATTCTTATACTTAAATAGATTAATGGTAACAGAGTGTATTCCGAAGTATAAACTCCGATTATCCAAGCGTCAGGCTCACGAGACCTTACACACAATTCATCAAGCCAATCGTCGAGCCTTTCATTCCATTCCACTAGTCAAATCCAAGCTATAAGCTCCAATGCTTGAAATCCACTCTACAATCCTTAAAGACTCGCACCTCCAGCCATTGAGACACACCATTCAACGTATATGTACAACGCGCCAAGGAAAGCTCACGAGTCAAGCATCGGAGGATATTTAGTTGTAAGCAAAACGTTTAAAGGACTTAGACTAGGACAAGCAGGAAGAAGGCGACATACACACTAGAAAAGTAAGTTAGAGGAATTGGCGAGTATGGTGCAAGGCTAGCACAACTACCGGGCAAGGGAGTCAATAGTTTTCTTAGGTGAAGAAATCAATCTTAGATGCTTTAACCCTAACCTAGCCAATCCCCTAAAGAGAGTAATATCTGTTTACATACAAGTAAAGAAAAACTTACGCCTAACCTTGTTTCTAGTTTGAGTAGCACCAATTTGAAACGTCCTTGAACTCACCCTGACAACTTTGGTTGATGCAGGTTGAAGCATACATGATGGTCAGGAATCGAGGGAATCGAGGCAGAGGAGCGTCGTCGCAGGCGCTGCCAACACCACCAGTGCCACCACCAGCATCGCCCGAACTAGCTCTCATACTGCTCTCGTTGGAGGCCATAAATCAGACTTTAAAGAGGCGACAACCAACAGGGACCGAAGTGAAACCCCCACCGTCTGGAATGGGTAATCCAGAAGCGTCAAGTGATTCAGGGGGAGGAATTCCACCCGAAGACATCACTCGAGAATTGAAAAAGATCAAACTTCCAGAGTTTGTCGGGGGTCGCGCCAGTGAATGTGCAGAAGCATGGTTGGAAGGCATGACAAGGTGTTTTGCCTTAAGGGACTATGCGTCCAACTCAAAGGCGAAGACCACAATTTTTCAGTTAAGAGACAATGCCTTGAACTGGTGGGGCAACCTGGAAAGACAACTGCATCTTACCCCAGACACATTATCTTGGGAACTTTTCGAGGAGAGGTTCCGAAGGAAATATCTTCCAGCGTACTATGAGGAACAACGGGTAGGGGCATTTTATGCCTTAGTACAGGGAAACAAAACTATAGAAGAATATGAGATCAGATTTATGGAATTGGTCAAATATGTTTCATACATGGATAATGACCAACGACAGGTAGAACGCTTCGTCTATGGGATAAACCCTAAGATCAGAGATATGGTGCAGATGTGGAAACCGTCTTCAGTAGCAGAAGCAGTGGAAAATGTGCGTTATGTGGAGGAACACATGAACTTAAACGGAGGTACGAGACCGACCTTTCTGCATCGTCCTGGATTTGTAGGGAAGGCCCCTAGGACATTTCCCAGGGGAGGGGGCTCAAGGCCACCTCCATATAGTAACAGAGTCACGCCAAGGACAGTAGCCGTAGGGATTTCAATGGCAGCGAGTGCAACATCTCGTTCATCGCCAATGACGTAGATAGGTCCACGGCCATCTCAGGGAACAACTAGTAGGGGTAGGGCTTCCAAGGGAAGGAACTCATTTTATAGATAGTCACATAACAGTGCGCAAGTTCAATCTTGTGTTACCTGTTGGGGATGTGGAGCACCCCATTACCAACGTGACTGCCCAGAGTTACAATCAGGATTCACGCATATAGAAGGGAAGGCCCCGATGGGAAGAGCAAGTAGCAGCCACCATATTTACGCAACGGTTAATAATCGCCAGGCCGAACATCAATCCACGGTGGTGGAGTCATCAGGTACGCTAAATCATATCAACATTAAGATTTTATTTGATTCTGGTGTTACAGATAGTTTCATTTCACCATCTTCATTAGAAAAGAGTGGGTTGGAAGCCTACGAGCACGCTGACTTTAAACAAGTTGAGATGGCTTCGGGGGAAAAGCAAGTGGTAGGACCTAGTGTTGATAATTGCATAGCAGACCTGGGAGTGTGTACTACCAGGTTGAAGGTATATGTCACTGCTCTTGGGGTGTATGACCTAATCATTGGAATGGATTGGTTAGCAGCTCACCGAGCTTTGGTATATTGTTTCGCAAAGAGGGTGCTTTGTGTAGACGACGAAGGAAGGCCAGTAGAGATCTAGGGTGTACGGAGAAAAGTGTCATTACGCTTTATCTCAACTAGGAAGGTTAAGCGATACTTGAGGCAAGGGTGTCAACTATATGTAGTGGAAGCAGTGAATGAAAGGAAGGGACCCTCATTGGATCAGTACCCGGTATTGTCTGAATTTAAGGATGTTTTTCCGAACAAGTTACCAGGGTTACCTCCTGAGAGGGAGCTTGATTTTACTATTGAGCTAAAACCTGGTGCAGAACCAATTTCCAAACTCCATATCGGATGACAGCACCGGAAATTTGTGAGTTGCAAATGCAGTTGAAGGAGTTGTTAGACTTGGGGCTAATAAGGCCCAGTGTCTCACCTTGGGGTGCACCAGTAGTTTTTGTAAAGAAGAAGGATGGATCCTTACGACTGTGTATAGACTACAAGGACTTGAATTGTGCTACAGTGAAAAATAGGTACCCAATGCCGCGAATAGATAACCTCTTTGATAAGATGAAAGGAGAAGCGGTATTTTCAAAGATCGATTTGCGATCAGGGTATCATCAGTTAAGGATTAAGGAAGGCAATATCCCAAAAACTGCCTTTCGAAATCGATTTGGACATTACGATTTTGTCATAGTACCTTTCGGATTGACCAATGCGCCAGCAGTATTCATGAGCCTCATGAACAGCGTATTCCAGAAGTACTTAGACCGTTTTGTACAAGTCTTTCTAGATGACATCCTCATCTATTCCAAGAATGAAAGAGAACATGAGGAACACTTACGAGTAGTGTTGTCCTTCCTTAGAGAGAACAAATTGTATGGGAAGTTGTTGAAGTGTTCCTTCTTCCAGAAAGAGATTCACTATTTAGGTCATATCATTTCTGGCAAAGGAATCTCTGTGGACCCAGAAAAGGTAAAGGCCATTATGGAGTGGCCAGTGCCGAAAAATGCCCATGAGGTGAGAAGCTTCATGGGGCTAGCAGGTTATTATCGAAGATTTGTGGAGGGATTCTCCAAAATAGCAAAACCCATCACCACCTTGCAACGCAAGGGGGTCTGGTATGAATGGACAGAAGAATGTGAAAATGCATTCATCGAGATTAAGACGCTACTAACTAGTGCACCAATTCTACGAGTGTCGGACATGGAAAATGAATTCACCATCTGCACGGATGCCTCGAAGCGAGGGTTGGGGGCCGTGCTAATACAGGATGGAGGAGTGATAGCTTATGCATCAAGGAAGTTGAAGATACATGAAGATCTATATGCGACTCATGATTTAGAGTTGGCAGCTGTAATGCTAGCTCTGAAACTTTGGAGGCACTATCTTGTTGGGCGAAACTTTGAGCTCAAAACAGACCATCAAAGTTTAAAACATGTCTTCACTCAAAGAGATCTGAATGCCAGGAAAAGGCGATGGAGTGAGTTTATGAGTGAGTATGATTTTGGTATTTTGTACATCAAGGGGAAGGAAAATGTGGTCGCAGATGCCTTGAGTAGGAGACCACGTGTCTTCTCCTTGGTACCCTTAAAGTTCAATCTGAGGGAACGTGTGTTGACGCAACTCCAAGGAGACAGTTGGTATTTAAAAGTTACTTCAAACCTCAAGAGTGGGAAGCGATTAGATCCAAAGTATGAAGGATATAGTCTCGAAGCAGACGGACTGTTAAGATATCGAGGAAGGATGTACATCCTTGAGAATGGGGATATTTGAAGCATCATACTGAAGGAATCCCATAGAGCACTTTATTGTGCGCATCTGGGTGTGAAGAAGATGTACCCAGACATGAGGAAGCTCTTCTTCTGGTAGGCATGAAGTGAAATGTAGTCCATTTCGTCGTCAAATTCTTAGAGTGTGAGCAAGTGAAATCCGACCACCATCACCTGGCAGGCCTCCTACAACCACATGATGTTCCTATGTCCAAGTGGGAAGTCATCTCTATGGATTTTGTTGTGGGGTTACCGCTCACATCTCATAGACACAATGCCATTCTTGTGATAGTTGATAAGTTAAGCAAGAGTGCTCATTTTATTCCGGTCAGAGACACTTACGATGTCACTGATGTGGCACATGAGTTTGTAAGCGAGGTTATCCATTTTCACAGGATACCTAAGAAAATCATTTCCGATAGGGACTCTAGATTCACTTCTAGGTTTTGGACAAGTTTGCAGTGAGCATTGAGGACTCAGTTGAACTTAAGCACATCTTATCATCCTGAAACAGATGGGAAAAATGAGAGAGTAAATCAATTCATGGAAGACATGCTCAGGATGTATGTCATGGATAATCAAACCCAGTGGGAGAAGTACCTACCTTTGGTAGAGTTTGCCTACAATAATAGTTTTCATAGATCCATCGAAATGCCACCCTACGAAGCCCTGTATGGAAGGCCATGCAGAACGTTGTTGAGTTAGGATAGATTAGAAGATCGAGTAACAATTGGGCCATAATTGATTCAAGAGATGGAGGAATAGGTGATTCAGATTAGGCAGAGACTAAAGGAAGCACAGGATAGGCAGAAAACTTATGCGGATGCACACAGGACCGACCAAAGTTATGAAGTGGGAGACCAGGTTTTCATTCGTATCAGGCCTAATAAGAGTACCATATGGTTCGGGAAGGGCACAAAGTTGTCACCTCGATTTATAGGACCATTCAAAATCCAAGAGAAAATTGGACCTGTTGCCTATCGTCTCGTACTGCCACCCCACTTGCATAAAACTCATAATGTATTCCATGTATCTCTTTTACGACATTATGTTGCTGATGAATCACATAAACTAAATTGGAAGGAATTGCAGGTATAAGACGTGGGAACTCTCATGGTAGAGCCATTACGCATATTGGACTGTAGAGTTCGACAGCTCAGGAACCGTCTGGTAGACCAAGTTAAGGTCCAATGGGACAAGTATAGTCCATGATCTACTACTTGGGAAGATGCCGAGACATTATGATGAGACTATCCCTCACTTTTTTGACCACCTAGAGAATATGTTTCTCGAAGGTGGGGTGTATGTAACACCACCTTTTGACTTAGACAACCATGATTACCGGAGGCCTATATACTTTATTTCTAGTCACAATGAAACTATTAAATGATACACTTAAACTTTAAGACATATGAACCGTTATGAATGTTTAAATGTTATTGATGATGATAAATATAATACGATTTATACTGTGAATGTAAATTTTATGAATGTTTAAATGTTATTGATGATGATGTATATGATGCGACATATTGTGAGAATGTGAATTTTATGAATGTTTAAATGTTATTAGAATGATGTTGGATATGATGGAATCTATTTTGGTAAATGATAATCTTATAAATGGGTGTCGAAATTGAATTATGGGATATTATGAGATCTATTTCTAACTTGAAAACTTTGATGTTAAGTTGTCGGTACAAGGATACCAAATTGAAATGATGATAGTATGAAATTACATGATGATAATGCATATAAATGTATGAGTTTGTGTTACAGACTAATCTGCAGGTTATGGGCTATGAAATAGCCAAGGGATAAGGATGATGAAAGTGGATATCATGACCACTAGCCGAGAAACATTATGGTATGAATATTTGTATGTAAAATTATATTGGTTTGGATGCATTGTTATGATATGTGGACCAGTGCAGGATTTTAGGTGATGAGACTGCCCAAAACCGGATAAACGATGACAAAACCCCCAACAACACGGTGCCACTGTATATTCCATTGTAGGGTGTGGACCCTAGTTATGATTAGCAGGGGTGGAGGCATTTCCCACCGTGTATCCTATGAAACCTTAAGTCATGGGAGGACGGTGTTATCTCACGCTCCCCAAGATGTGTGATGATGACTGTGAGTTGTTTGCTAGGAAATATTGGTCGAGATAGTGACACTTCCTCTTACGCATTCTATTTGGAGTTAGGTCAATATAGTTGACACTCCAAGATAGTCTAGCAGAGGAAGGATATGAATGGAGAGGGAAGTAAGTTAGGGAGGAAGGATGAGTAGAAATAGTTGAAAAAGTGTGGAGATTTGTCTTATGGTGGAATTTAATGTTTTCCCTTCTAAAAAGAAAATGTGTATATATGAATATTCATAATTTCGTAACTAAACCACAGTTGTCTAAATAAAATTGTTGAGCCGGATAATTGTAATTAAAGGATTTCTCAAACATTTGATTGGTTTATTGTTTGTTATAAAAGACTAGTCTTGTTGATTGGATTGGATGCATACCTAAATTACTAAAGGATGATAGTTATTGATTATTAGTACATGCATGAGACTTGGATGTACTAGCTACACATGCATTTCTTGTACATGTACACTAGTATGTATGAGTTTTCTTGGCTTACTTACTAATAGTATCGATTATTTGTTATGAATGTGTGAACCATGTTTCTTTTCCTTTGTACCACGAGACACCTTAACTTCAGGATGAAGTTTCCTTAAGGGTGAGTGTATGTAACAACCCTAGTTGAATATATGCTTAGGGATTATTAAGTAAAATTAATTAGATAATTAATTGTCCTAATATGGTTTTAATTAAACAATGATTAGCATTAATAATATTAATTAAATATTTATTTATTAATTTATTGTTTGTAACTTTTGATTAATTAATTAATTACATATCACATTCAATGACATGGGTAATAAATTTAAGGGGCTTAATAATTTTAATTTGTTTAATTAAATGCTTTACGTAGGCGTAAGGGGATAAGACATTAAAGAAGGGGATAAGATATTAATGAAGGGTATAAGACATTAAAGAAGGGGATAGGATATTAATGGAGGGTATAAGACATTAAAGAAGGGGATAAGATATTAAAGGGGGAGATAAGGAAATTAATGAGGGGAAGGAGAGTCGGTGAAGGAGGATATGATGGGGAAGAGTCTTACAGGGAGGATCATTCTTTTGGGGAGGGAGGAAGCATTTTGAGGAAGAAGATATATTTTTGAGGGAGATTTTTCTGTAGATATCTCTGGTGTGAGGAGTTTGGTTTTTCGGGTTTTTGGTGAATCAGAAGCAGGGGGCATCGGTTTACTGGGGGTTTTGGGCAAGGGGGACAGGATATCCTTACGGTATCCTGGAGCTAGGGAGCCGGATAGGCTGCTCCTAGCTGGCAGGGAGGAAAACTCGGTTTTGGGCAGTGTTTGACACAGTTTCAACTTCAGCATTGGACCAACAGAGCAATGAGATCTAGCATCAGAAGCAAATATTTTTATTTATGAATTGCTGAGTTATTTTCATGCTGTAGATAAATTTTAATCTTTGCTTAATATTTTGTTTATACGCTGGTGAATGAATTATTTATGCAAATTGAAAGGAATTATATATTTAAATTGTATTAAATTTATAATTTAATTTAGTATGGTCTCTACAAAATGTCTATAGCATATAAATCGTGTCGAGTCAAAATGTTGCAAGGCATTGGTTACCTAAATGTCACTTTTAATTTTCACAATCCGTTCTCCGTTACTACTTCAATTTAAAATTCTCCAAAAAAAAAGTTATGTGAAACAAATGAAGTATTAGTAAATATCCATAGTTCATCTACCCACTTAGTAACATGTAATATCATTTTATTATAACAAAGAAATTAGGTGGAAGTACATCAAAGAAAATGCTTATTTTAAGTGTTTTTTCATTATCGAGATGTCATTAATAAATTTTATTATTTATATAGTATGAATGGTTTTAAAAAAAACTATATAGAAAAAGCTTTCGTACTTCTCACAAACCTAATTTTTAAAATTCTATAATGATGGACCATTGTTTTATTTCCTGATATAAATATGCATAGTTATTAATTTTTAAAATTCTATAATGATGCACCATTGTTTTATTTCCTGATATTAAATATGCATAGTTATTGTTAATTTGAAACTTAAAACAATAATATTATTATAAAATTATTTTATAACATTTCACAAAATAATAAAGATTTCAATATTAAATATGTCTAAAATAATAAAGAAGAGATTTCAAAATTAAATATGTATAAAATAATAAAGATTCCAAACATGAGATATACCCAATTATTCTTAATTTGAAATTTAAAATAATAAGATCATTATAAAAATAATATTATAAAGATAATTTTGTACAATTATAAAAATAATAAAAAAATGTGTAAGTATCCCATGGATTTCAAATCGTCCTCATGCCAACCCATAACTTATTTTGTATTTTTCATTTAATATTTTAAATATTTTTTAACTTTTTCAATAGACGCGTCTCGCATTATTTACTTAGTTGGATTCTTCTATTTCTTTTATTATTAGAAAAATGTCCACATTCGGACGGATCCATCTCAATTCGCCTCCATGTCGGTTTTGCCACATAGATGAAAACGACATTGTATTATCACCCACTAGACGCGTTATCGATCAACGTCTCGTTATCGATCAGCAGACGTTGATTTCTTGTTTTTTTACCTCAACTTTCTACAAATTTTATAATTTTTTTTTTTTGGTTTATAATAATAATAATAATTTATTTTTAATTTCATGGCCAAGTCAGCTCATTAAATTTGGTGTATGAGACCTCTTGTTTATGGGACAAGGGATCCTCCTCTGCCTAGCGATTTGACTGGTAAAGTCTATGAAGGTATACATACCCTACCCCCTCTGGATTTGAATCTGTAACCTTTTAAGAAGAAACACATATTCTTAACCATTAAGTCCACTCAAACTATATACCCACCTTCATGTCTGACCTCAATGTCAATGAAACAAGATAAGTCTCTCCCACCCGATGACTATATTTTCAATCTACCGTTGAAGTTGCTTATGACACGTTGAAGTTGCTTATGACACATCAACATCAGGCTAATTATCACCTACCACACATGCATTTGTCCTTTTAAAGGTGTAAAAGGAAACTAATTTTTTTGACGTGGAACGATACTTTGTTCTGATCACGCTGTCCAGCGTCCATGTCTGGTTTGTTTCCTAATTTCTGATCAAGATTTGATCAGGTGCATGTTTATTCTTTTATCAGCGTTTACTAAGTTGCACGAAACATGTGAAAGAAACCGGAAGATACCTAGCAGTGTGAGATTGTCGTATTTGTACCAGATTGTGGTATGGATAAGACAGACGGCATGATTAAAAAAAAACAGTGGATTTAAAAAAACAGTGGAGCGGCGGGTGGAATATAGATTGTCAAGATGAGATGGCCTATAATCCAACTGTCTTCAATAATGTTTAGCAGCATTTAATATTGCTTAACAGGCTGTATATACCAACAGTAAGACTGTATATATCAAGAGTAACAGATTGTATATTCGATTCATCTGAAAGCCCAGCCACGTCAGTTGGCATTGCGGCTGGCCCTGCGATGACCCGGAGCTACAGTAGGGTGAATGATAGTTCTGGAAGATATATCTACTTCATCAGTCCGGTTTTCCCTCCGATTTTCATTGTTTCACTGTTTAATAGTAATCCTCAGTGATAGAGATTTATCCAACTAATACTTGAAAATAGCGTATAATGCCATTAGGAAAACCGGGTGCAAGGCAGTGCAAAAGATATTAGTTTGAAACCACAGCGCTTTGTATTAGTATGAGTATTGAGAGATTACAGTTTCCTTTGACTCCACTATCACTATACAAAGTATAACTAAAACTATGCCTAAGTATGTAGCATCTTGTTACATCTTTTAGACAACAAAACAGAGATATAAGTATCATAGCACATAGAAATGGAAAGGAATCTAACCTTTTTCAATCAGGTCTTCATCCTCCTTGTCCAGCTAGATGAGGTTACCCTATGGAGTAGAAGTCTGGTTATCATTGTGGCTGGAGCTTGATAGTCTTCCTCTCTGCCTAGCAGAAGTATTTGTAGGTTTCAAAAAGTCTTGCAAACTACAGCAAACTGCTTATGTAATAAATTCAAGTCTCTAATGATCTCCTGTTGTTGTTCCCGTTTGTCCTCTGCAACCTGGGTTATAAGATATTTGTTGGTCCATTATAGCTCTACCATTCACTTTCTACTTCCATATGAATCTCTAGCCTTGAGTAGATTCTTTCAAAATAGTTTTATAGTTTCTTGAATAGCCTAAAAAGACAAGAATATACAAAGGTTAGTTTTATGGTTTCTTGAATATCCCTACAAGACAATAATATACAAAGGTTTATAAATATATTGGTATTCTCCTTCTCTGTGCCTAATATCACACATCAATCCTCATTTTATATGTCATTTGAATTTGTATGCATGAAATTGTGAATGTGTGAGAACTCTTCCCTCCACTCATTTATTGGTTTCTTAATGGTAGGAGGTGGAAAATATAAAATAGGAGGTCATGTCTTCAACATAGGAGATAATGATTTTAAGTAATTACCTCATTTCACAAGACTCCTATTTAATTATAATAATCATTTATGATAAAATGAAAAAATAGGATAATCACATGGAAGAGGGTTATAGATAGGGTATGGAACCATCATGAAACATAGGTAAATATCCCTCCCTTGGACCCCCTTACCTTTCCTCTCGAGTGGAATCATATCCCCATTGATGTTGTCCTCACCACTCATGTTTGGAACCTTTTTTGGATTTGAAAAAAATCACATTTATATGCCTTCAAAATTACCATGCAAACTACCTCATGGTGTGGAGAAAAACGTAGTAATGAACTACCTTGAGGTGTGGAGAAAAACATAGTAACAAAAATAATTTAATTAAAACATAAATAGGATCATGTTCAAAGGGTCCTGACCAAAATATTACATTCCCCTCCCCCTTGGAATAACACCATCCTTTGTGTTATCTTATTTTCAGAATGGTTTCATTTCTCTTCATTTTTCAATTGTATTTGCAAGGCCATTCTCTTAGTTCCCTCTTTGTCTCATTGTTGGTTATCTTGGATTGTGATTATTGTAGTAAAGAGAAAGAACAATACTATGAGAAGGTCATTTGGATGTATGGAAACACTGATGTCGATGGTTCTGTCACCTTTGGAGTTTACTCATCCTTGATGGTTTGTAACCAAATATTTGTGGTGAAGATTCCAGAGAATATTCCCTTCGACGCTTCTACACCACTACTATGTGTCGAAAATGTTGCATGGTGGATGTTGGGGTTGGAGGATGAGAAATATCCATGGGGGAATCTGCTCCACCTGAGCCCTGTTATTAGCCACTATGCAAAACTAGTCATGTTTCTCCCCAACTCGAACCAACACGATGGTTAAGTGACCTATCAAAAGGAAGCATGCATAAAGGTATAATTGTGCTAGAGATGGAGAAGACTATATCCAAGTTTCATAAGAAGGAGACATGTGAGGTTGTAGCACTACTTGAGACTCCACCAATGGTGATCGTGGAAATCTTTGATCATGGTAAAAATAAATGTGTTTTTTAATTTATTTGGATTTTGTGAAGAGAAACATGTTGATCCTAGTCAACTCAACATGGGATGCATTGTTAGAATTGACCAATCTAACAATTTCTTGTTGAAGTGTAAAAAATCCAAAGAAAAACGAGTTAATGGTGACATTCATAAATGTTTTGGAATCAGAACCATTTATATTGAGCTTACCTAGCTCAATATTGGTATAGTTATTTTGTTAGAATTAACTAATCTAACAAATGACACATGTGAGGTAAAACATGGAGATCCAAGACAATCACTGAAATGGAGATGAATATGAAGATGCCAAGTACGTGAACAAATGTAGAGGAGGAATATGGTTAACTTCATATTGATGTAGAACATTTTGGATATTTGTTGTACATGATTTCAAGTGTTGCAATTAAGCATATGTGTTACAGGGGGTGCATAATCGGTTGTACCTAATAGCCCAAAGTTTTTTGTTCCAATATATAAAAGTCTATCCATACACAAATTGCTTCCCCTGGGTGTTTTGTAAGTGCTTTTGATTCAAACCTACATGCGTTAATGTGGTAACATATGTAATCATATAGCTCATATACCTCTTATGCATATAGAGGATGTGGCATCAAGTTATGGAATAAACCACTTGGGTCTAGGTATGAGGGTGGGAGGTCTAATCATATGCTAACTTGATGTTGAATTGAAGAAGTTGAATATTTGATGAATGGAGGGAATGTGTGAAGTAATCTCAAAATGTGAAATTGTTGGGACCAAGTTATGATTAAGGGGGAGTTTATCTCAGTAGATATATTCTTTTTCATATAGACATCAATTATCAATTTTTTGTAAGTACAAAAGGAAGGAGGAAGTAGGTTCACAGATCAATCTCATAGTCAAGAAATCTCGGTCCAAGGGAAGTTGGTGACAACTTAAAAGAAGATCAAATGATGGAGGAAAAATGACGTAAAAGTTTTTGAATTGCATGGAATAAAAGAAGACTTGATCATATGGTAATGTGAATCAAACTTTGTATTTGTAGCAAGTCACATGATGTTATGCTCTATGTAGTGGTCCTGGCATCTCCATGAGTGGAATATGTAATGTATGTACCTATATTTATCTAACATTTAAAGGCTATATTGTTATAAGACCTTGATAAGTATGCTTACCACTTTTCCATGTCTCCCTGATGGCTTGGATAACTTGCCTACTATAATGCAATAACCTCTACATGGAGTTCTTTAACACCAGGGGTGGACCATGTCATTGGTTTTAGACTCTCGGAGATGAAGTTCTACATTCAAGGAAAGTTCATCAAGAGGTGTCCAATGAACCATGTACATGAAGGGACATCCTATTAGTTTGGTGGTTACAACAGTTGGTTACCCATGTATTTCGATGGATGGTTGTTATTTTATATGGAGTTTGATAGAGTGATGATGTTTGTATGATCGAGGTATGAGATGAAAGTGTCAAGATGGACTAGAGATAGACTTTCTTGATGAGGAGGTTTTTTTATTCATAAAGGAGCATTTACTACAAAGTAGAAGATGTTTATGTAGACCTTCGATGCTAGAGATTAAGAGAAGTAGTTGTTTAGGGGAGTGTTGGAATATGTAACTCCTACTTGTATTAGGTTTAATCACATGTGTGGTTGTAATGATTATTGGTCAATATTGGGAAGAATTGGTATCTACTTAAAGAGTGTGTTCCTAGTTTGTAGATTCTTCCTAAAATGATGAGGTTGAGAGTTTTCAGTTTGTTGTATTTATATGGATCATTACATTGATTCAAAGAAAACTCAATGCATTCTTTTTTTGTGTGTAATGCAATGTTATGGTTTATAATTCCTTTTCATTTTCATTTTCCTTTACTTTTCTTTTTATGTTTTTTAAATACTTTAACTTTTTTTATGCTTTCATTAACTATGTAATATTTGGAAGGTAAATAGTAATCACTATCCTTCACATTTCCAAACTAATACTTTAACATTTTTAAACTTATACTTTAAATTATTTTTTTAAATTTTTTAAAACTAATACCTAAACTTTTTTTAAACTAATATTTTAAATTTTTGGTTTACCTTTTTTAAATTAATATTTTAATTTTTTTTATTACTTTACTTACTTTCACATTTTCAAACTAATACTTTAACTTTTGTGTGATTTCCTTAACTATCCTAAATGCATATTTAGGAGGTAAATAATAATGACTATCCTTCACATTTTCGAACTCATCCTCTGAGATTTCCTTAACTATCCTAAATGCATATTTAGGAGGTAAATAATAATGACTATCCTTCACATTTTCGAACTCATCCTCTGACCTTGTCATGTAATATCATATCCTCAAGCTTCAGTTCCATAGCCATCCCTCTCTTGGAGAGTTTCCTTAGTTCAGCCATTTATTCGATGTAATTCAACTCCAATTTCAAAAAACCTATGAGAAATGTAGTATTTTAAACATGGATGTGAGACAAGACTATCATTTCAGGGAGTACGGTTCTCATAGTGTTGAAAAAAGTATTGTCCACTTTACTATTTACATAGATAATTGTTAATTATTATTGATTTTGGAGATTTTATTGGCATAGTTTTTATCAATTTTTTTTGAAATCTAATATAAACTTGTTAGAACTTTAAATTTAAAAGATTAAGTTTGTATAATTCAAGTGTTTTAAAAAATTTTCAAAATGTTAAATTCATTTATATATTCAAAAATACAATTTAAGT
Source organism: Picea engelmannii (assembly GCA_009831015.1). NCBI lineage: Eukaryota > Viridiplantae > Streptophyta > Pinopsida > Pinales > Pinaceae > Picea > Picea engelmannii. The sequence continues at coordinate 640,701 of ML776761.1, read as the reverse complement.
AACAGAAAATGATGATTTCACCAAAATCTGTTGGATAAAATTTAAATAAAAATTTTCAAAAAATTGAATGTTTAAACAACGCAGTAACAACAATTCAATTCAATAATATTTTGTTAACAATTCAAGAGACTTTGATTATGTGTTTTCTCAATAAAATTAATAAGCAGAAATAATAATTTTAAATTGTGAGGTTTTTAATTTAAAAAGATATCCTGACTCAGTTTTATTATAATTAATATCAACAGTTTTAAAATGTAGCAAAACTTTTAGTCAAATTTACCGTCTATCCAAAATATTACAATTTATGGCAAATAATAAATAAAAAAAATTCAATTTTTTATTTATTATAAATTTAAAATTTTTTTTTTTTTTAGTTTTAGTGAAAAATATTACTTATTTATTTTTTAAAGAAAATTAACCCTCTTACAAACATATTTATTTTTAAAAAAATCATGTGCCGGTTGGATTCTTTTGTTTTTATTAAAAATCATGTGCCTTTGAGCGGATCGATGACAATTCACCTCCCTGTCAAGCTTGCCGAATAGAGAAAAACGACATTAGACGCGTTATCTACCAACCCTAAGTTGATTTTTTTTTTTTGAACATTCTTCGAATCTTGACCAATACCACAAAATCACGTGGAAGGGAACTCTATTGTGGTTATTCTGTCCAGCGTCCTAGTCTTAGCTGTTCTTTATTCATTTCTGAGGATTTACCAAGTCGCACGAATCCTGTGAAAGAAACCAGAAGATACACAGTAGTTTGAGATTGTTACATTTGACCAGATCGTGGCATGGATAAGACAGACAGTAGGATTGAAAAAACAGTGGGCAGCACGCGGACAGACTCACTTACCCGTTCCAGTTGTCCTCTATAATTGATCTGCATCCTTTTTATACCAAATCATTTCACACCCCTCCTCATCCAGTGTTTACTGATGTCCATATTGATCTTGCAGAGAAATCTAACTGATCATACCTCTTCGCCTCGTTTTTAATTTTTTCACTGTTGAGTCATCATTTGTAACACTCAGTGATAGAGATCTGTCAAACTGATATCAATGGAAGGCCTGTTACCCTGCATTTACAGAGCTGTCGTCCGACAGAGCTCTACTTATCAAATATTATCCCGCAGCGGCAGCAGAAGGAATATATTATCATCACCTGATCAACATTCGAGTAGCGGAGGATCATTTGGCGGCGGGAATCATCATGTCAAGTACTACACGACTAGAGTACCCACTACCGCTGATTCGGGGCCGTTAAGCGATACTGCACCGCAAGAGTTTCAGCTCAAATCACCCGATCGAACAATCCCTTCCGTCGCTCAATCCTTAGAGAGGCGGGCCGGAAAGCTGTCTCCAGTCAACCATCCTAGCGAGTTTCACTCTCCCAATTCCTTCCACTATCATCGATAATTCTGCAGCTCTCATTATTGTTATTTCAATTATTGCTGTAATCCTTTCGTGAAACAATAGGTTATATTTGTAACTTGTTTTTGTAGCAGATGTAAGATCGATCACATTCTCCATAGAATATTTTCTTTACTTCGAAGCATTTGGTTTTTCTTAGTTTCATGTGATTCTTTGAATTGAATAATAAACAGATATTGACAAATTGTTGCATATGCACGTTATGATTATGAAATACCCATCTAACATACATTTACGTTTGGAATGATTTTCGTGTTCAAATAAAAAACAGGAAAAGTAAAATTGATAATGAAGAGAAGGACTGGGCAGAAGAAAATCTGCATCATTTATTCTTAAGTCAATTTTAGATGGTAAAGAATAGAAATTGGGAAAAAAAAACAGCGAGGGGAAGGAAAGCTCTTTGTCTCAGTCAAGCGCATGTATTCGTTTCGTAGGAGAGAGATAACTTTTAGGATTTCATAGTATATTTAAATCCTCGACATTTTTACAACCAAAGTTAGTAGATTTAATTTCTGAAATTTGTTTATAGCCAAAGTTTTTTCTTTGGATGGATAACAGAACCTTGTGTTCTGAATTGTAGAGTGTCCATCCTTGGGTTCTGCAAGACTGCCATCTACTCGAATACAGATCAGTTATGGAGGATTATCTGAAAGACTAGATATTGATTTGATTTAAATTATTTCTCGGGGTGTCTTAATTTATTTAAATATCAACATCCGTTGTGCGTTATCTGTTGCTATTGAGATTACCAACATTCTCGCTGGAAGAAATATCAATCTCAATCTGCAATAATTCTTTTGGAATAGAACTCTGAACTACTGAAGCAGAAGGGAAATCTCTTAGCTTGAGGGAAGGCCAAAACACATCCACAAAACATATATTTCTTCATCCATCTTTGGAGTCTTCACCATATCAATATGCAATATGATTTTGGAATGGAATTCTGAACCAATAAAGTATAAAGTAAAGGGAAACCTTTTAAACTTGAGGGAAGGTTAAAAGACATTTCCAAAAGATATATTCCTTAATCCATCTTTGAAGCATTCAACATACTCCTATCTTTGGATTATTCAACATACTCCCTGTTTGCATTAGATATGTAAAGAAAAGATAACTGAAGTATGCTTGCAGTAGATATGTAAAGTAAAGATAATTGTAATATTAATATGCATGAAATTAAATGATAATAATTTAATGTCTTCCAACCGAGTTATTCTAGGTTCTATCAAAATTATACATTAAAATTGTTTATCATAAATTTGGTTTTGAAACAAATTTCATACATTTGTTTTTATGTCAAAAGTTTGAGAACACTCATTAAGAAGGACTTGCCAATAACGCACTTTCGTGAGGGAACTTTTCTAGTTTTGTAGCATCACGCAATGATAGTTAGTTGCATCTTTCAGCTATCTAGTTGGGTGCATATGAACTACTTATCTTTTCTTTCAACCTTAGAGATATATGCATTTAATTTATTATTTCTTTCAATTAGATAGTTAACTTGAATGAACCCATTGTAAAACTATAAATTTTTTTGGGTGGGATGAATAAAATTAAGCATATATTTTGATGTATTCTTTGTTTTTAGTTTTCTTCTCTAAATTTATGGGGTTCAATGTAAGATCTTGTAGAGAACTTCATCAATTGGTGTCATAGCCCGAAATTTAAGCATGTATTCATCCAATGTTGGGGTTTTTTTAGGCCACCTTACCACCCCACATGAACTACTTCATATGTGGCTCTTTTCTAGAGAATTCCCTCCCAATCAAATCCTATTCAGATGAAAAATCTAGACAACATCATTCTTAGAGTTTCTCTCAACATTTTTTTATATCTCTTCAACTCTTCAAATTAAATTCCCTTTTGGAGCATGCACTCTCACTTAGATCCTTCTTCGGTGGAAACCTTAGATGTCTTTTTTGTGAGGCTTCTTCTCTAACAAGGTTAGGATATTTGGCTTATAAATCCCACCTAGAAATTACATTTTCAAGAAATATATGATTTCTTAGAGGCCACCCTCCCACCTCAAACCCACTCTTCCATCATTGCATTGGATTTCCAACACCCTCTCTTTGCAAAAAAACTTCATGTAGGGAAATTTGTTTAGATGAAGACAAATTTCCTCTCTCCAATATTGATCAGAATAGGTTAGTGCTCTCATAAAGGCCCTAAGACATTAGTTTAGGGTTCCCACATTTCTTTACCCAAATAAGGAGGGAAAATGTAGGGTGAATTGTTAGAATCGTGGATCCATATCCTAACTCCATATTTCAAGTTTTGTCTAAAGATTAATGAAGATAAATACTTGCTTCTCGTAGGAAACCATGTAGAGGAGAAGGTGTGGCACAATCATGGTAGAGATCTAACGTTTAAAGTATAGATATTGACATTGAACCCAATGATGACACAAAAGGAAACTTCACTTTGAGAAGCATCACCACATGGGATGCTTTCTACCTTGACTTGAGACAATTTTTTAACCCTCTAGGCTACGTACAAAACTTGATGTTTAGAAAGTTCATGGTTGAAACTATGACAAGCCAAGGAACAAAGTGTCTAGAAATACATTAACATTTTTACTAAGCTCCAGATCCAACTCCAAATCAAATGTATATAGGCGTACTTTTAATATGAAATTTAATTCTAGTTTATTAGTGATTTTTTTTAGCATGAAGTAGCTTTATTTGAGAGAAATAATTTAGATCAATCCTTTGTCTAAGAGATATCCATGGAATGTAAACTCGACAACATCCAAATCTATGTGCTACTCTTCCTCCTCTTTCTAGTCATCCTTTCAACAATACGCTAACACAATCCTCCCCCAACCCTAACACTAAACCTAACCCCCAAATCCTAACATTGATGCATCTTTTTTACCTTATAAATGGTGTCATTTCCACAAATTACACTATTATGATGCTTCCAATTGTAGTTCCTTGCATTTCCAATCCACCTGCACAACCATATTCCATGATGACCTCGAGAAAACTCCATCTCCTGAACCCTTTTATCAACCATAAATAGTCACTCTTCCCAATCCTACTATAGAATACTTTATCGAACCCATAATGACTTGGAAATATCATTAGATCTCTTTTTTAATCACAATATATCATGTGAAATGCCAACTAGACATTATCATCCTTACAAAGGCAACAAAATTTTTTCATTTCCAAAGACTTTGTAACCTATATTTAGCTCTCCATCAATGTATACCCCTACCCCTCTCCTTATCACCTTGATTAGATACATTATAATGACCCTCATCTTTTTGTTAATAAACATTTATCGTAACATTTTTTGAAGGGCCTTTATGAGACACCATCAAATGCAATGTCTCACCTATAGATTATTCTAACTTAGTCTTGGACATCCCATATCAATGTCTCCATAATGAAATATACTATGTACAGTGGAATACCTATAAACTATCTAAAGAACTTGAATCGTATGGACTCACCTTTGTTTCAAAACTTTTCTTCAATAATTCTATAGTACAACCAATGATCTTGCATACATGTCTATCTCACTATTGTACATTGCAGGTAACAATATTCTCAATTTACATCATCTTTATTCGAAAACCTTCATAATATTAATTCTAATGTAGTCTCTCATTTCCCATCCATATCTTAATGTCCACTTTTCATTCCCAATTCCATGTATTCCCCATTCACCAAAATCCATCCATTGTTTTCCTTTTTTAGAGTCATGCTAAAGAAAGACACTACATTTATTATTACCCCAACACCAATATTACTAGCTTTTTCTTTCTCCATCCCTATACCTCATGCCTTGATTCCAATAGTTCTCTCAACTAATCTAGCATTTCTACCCAATCCAAGTTACCCACATATTCAACATCTATTTTCAACATATTCACTATCTCAACCTATTGATTATTGAAAGTGGTCTTCTTCTATTCCAAAGAATGATATATTAATTTAAATGAATAATCATCCAAAATACTTCACCACCACAACCTACTCTTCCAAAAATATCCCCACCACATTATAGCTTTCTTCTAGAGTACACAATTATATTTTAAAACACATGGTCCATATTCTGACCTAAAGTAGGTCACAGTTGATGATTTTTTTTGTCCTCCTTGTAAGCTATGGAATAAAATTGTGATTTTAACAATGTTTTTGAAGTCCTCCAATTTTGTAACCATCATTTTGTAACCATTGGTTTTTTTTCCTAACTTCAATACATCTACATAGCTTTTTCAATGCAAAGGGAATGTCCTATTGTGTTCAAATGGGAAAAATAAATCTATTTTATTTTTTTGATTTTGTAACCATTGGTTTTTTTTCCTAACTTCAATACATCTACATAGCTTTTTCACTGCAAAGGGAATGTCCTATTGTGTTCAAATGGGAAAAATAAATCTATTTTATTTTTTTGATTTTGTAGAATACAAAATAAACTTGTTTAGCTATTCAATGTTTCTAACATTAACTTGAACATCATACATATTCGATTTTTATAAGACAGGACTACCCTCTGCATGGAGTCCATGTCGAATAATCCCAAGAAGAAAAGCATCCTCCTCTCCACTTGTCATATATGCCAGGGTAAATGTGAAATTCGATTTTTATAATACAGGACTACCCTCTGCACGGAGTCCATGTCTAAGAATCTCAAGAAGAAAAGCATTCTCCTCTCCGCTTGTCATATATGCCAGGGTAAATGTAGAGATATTTGTTCTTAGTTGAGGGGCATCAACGAAGGGAAGGGAAAATTCGATTTGAATATCACAGTCATGTTCAAAGAATTTGATCACGTTTGTTTGTGATTTTTAAATATTTATTTTTTTTCAACCATTAATAAAAATAATATTCTTTTAGTTTTTAATTTAAAAAACCTATGTTATTTATATTCTATTTAATGTAATCAGTTTTAAAAGGCAACAAAACTCTAAGTATAAATTTTCCATAATAAAAATATAAAAAACTTGTAATTTATAACAAAAATCTTATCCAATTTCAAAAAATAAATCTTTTTGCTTTTCTTATAAATATAATCGTCTATGCTAATTTTTTGTTTTTCTAATTTTATTTTTAAGAGTTGGTTCAGTGTAAACGTCACGTAGTACCCACCAGTTGTTGCACTCTTTTATTTTTAATTTAGAAAACGGACGGATCGATCACAATTCACCTCCCTGTCCGTTTTGTCAAATAAAGAAAAAACGTCACTTCTATTATATTTCCAATAAGAAGCGTTATGTACCAGCCCTCGTTGATTGATTTTTTCCTAACTTTCCTCGAATCTTGACAAATGCGCCAAAATCACGTGCAAGGAAACTGTCTTGTGGTGTCCGACGTCCATGTCTTAGCTGTTCTTTATTAATTTCTGAGCATTTAGTAAGTTGCTCGAATACTGTGAAAAAAACAGAAGATACTGAGTAGTTTGAGATTGTTGTATTTGACCATATTGTATCATGGATAAGACAGACAGCAGCATTGAAAAAATAGTGGGCACCACGCAGACAGAGTCGCCCCTTTCCAGTTGTCCGCTATAATTGATCTGCGCCCTTTTTATACCAAACCATTTCGCACCCCTCCTCATCCCATGTTTATTGATAGACATACTGATCTCGCAGAGAAATCACACACCAAAAAAAGTTATTCTTTGTATTTTATACTAGCACAGCCGCTAAGTCCGCTAACTCGTGGCTGAGAATGTCCAAAAGTAGCGGCTGATAACGCCAGTGGCTGAGAATGCCCAAAAGTAGCGGTTGAGAACGCTGAAAGGTAGCGGTTGATAAATGCAAGAAAGTTATGAACAATAAATTTGATCCATTGATTTTGGAGGACGAATAAGAATATGCCAACATCTTTAATGCATAGCCATCAGATTAGGGTTTAAGGTTAAATAAGGTTAAAAGATCATTAATTGTGCCCATTGTCAATAGGTGTACACCTTTCGGCGTAATTAAAAAACAATGAAATGACACACTTATAAATACATTAATATTTGGATTAAGATAGATAGGCTATCTTAGCCACAGTAATAAATTACTTGAGAGAATATTTCAACCACACACAAATCTAGAAAACTAAGTTGGAAAAGATATCTCACAATCAGCTAGATTTACAACAACCTCCTAAACTTTTAGAACAAATAATTTACTTAGAGATCAACTTTACATTACAATATAAAGTATGATGAATAATCCCACATTAAACACAAAACAAGTAGGAGTTAATCACTATGTTGTCTAAAGGACGAGATGGTACAGTTACTAGTCGGTTACATTTACAGTTACAACATTGAAAAGTCTTTACAAAATGAGAATGAGAAAGAGAAGTAGAGAAATAAGAGATGTTGATGTTGTACATTGTTGGAGTCCCTTTGCTTGTCTGTCTCCAGCTAACTCATGGTTTCTCATGGTTTCTCTATTGGATGTTCTTCCTGGTCATTTTTTCCTTGAGGAATTTCCCACTCATGCATTCTTACATTTGAAGGCAACAAAGATACTTTGACATGTACATGGGATTATTTTGATCCTTCCATGACTATGTCTGGAGTCTTTGACTTATGGCCGACGACTCAAAAGTTTGACTCAGATAATGTGGGATTGAAGAACTAAAAATCCTTTTGGTTATTCGATATAATTTCTAACTTTTCTAGTTGTGGAAGTCCGCCAAATGTTGTCTGATAAATAGTTGGAGTTGTTTGTAGCATGTGTTGGGAGAGCATATGTCATTCTTCAATTGAATGTTGTGCTTGTATTCCTTCTAATTTTAGTTTTCCTAGGAATTCTAGTTTGTCAGTCAATAAGGTTTCATGTACTATGATTGACTCTGGGTTGAGTTTCTCTTCAACTTCTTTGTTTTTCGTTTGATCAATTCAAGGTGTTTAGTGGATTGGTATGTTTCCATTTGGACTTTGGTTGCCTCTCTCAACCATTCGTTTTCCTAGTTTGCCATTTTTTTCTTGGTTTCCTTTTCCTTTGTAAAGTGAGTTGCTATGGTTGCTTTACTTTTTGAGTCAATGGTGAGGTCCCTTGTATTATTTAAGTCATTAAATATTTTTCTCTGAGATTTGAGTTTGTTGTAGGTTTATCCAAAGTATGTCAGCGAATTGTTCAATATTATATGTAACGTTTTTTCCTGTGAAGTGACTTGTTCTATTTGTTGGCATACCTATTTGAATTTCTCAAACTCTGCATGCAAGATTGTTTTTGTTTGATGGGCCACTCAATCTTGATTATTTCACAGTGCTATGTTGTGCAATTGTTGAAGTTCCTTATTTTCTTGTCCGAGGTGTTGAATTTTTGTTGGTTGTTGGCGCATGTGCTTATGACTACGTTGATCACCCATTTCATTGTTGCTATTGGGTTGATTTCTTTTATCGATTGGTTAATGTCCAATTTTTATTATGCAAGAAGTACAATGTTCGTTAGTATTTGTTTCTCCTTATTCTTCTTTCCTTCAAGTCATATTCTATCTCTTGAAGCCCTCTTCCATCAACTTATTACTTCTTTGGATACCTCATTATGTAGATTGATCATCTAGGCATCTGACGCAACTATAGGGTCAAATACTATTTTTGTGGGTGGTTCTAATGATCTGACTTGTTTGAAGACTACGAATGTAAGTACCTTGGGAGTACTATGTTACCTATGTGCAATTTCATTTTTCTATCTTGTTTCTTTTGGATTTTGTTTCTATGGCATGTTTTTTGTTTCTTTAATTATGTCGTTTCCTTTGTTGAACTCCCATGTTTCTAGTTCTGTATAATTTTTATCCCTTCTCTATTCTTCCTGTGAACATGTTCATCGATTTTCTCTATGTTTTAAGGAGGTTATGACTGACCTTTGTGGGGACTTCCTAGAGGGATGATTTTCTATTGGGGAAATCTTGTTCCATCGTCATTTCCTTCTTCTTTTTTTTCTTCTGTCTCGAGAGTTTGTTGGTCTACTTCTCATGCTTCATCATTGGACTTTGTTGAGGATTTTGTTTTGTCCAAAGGTACTATAATTGGTTGTGCCTCAATTGACATGGGTAACCCCTAGACACTTGTGCTTATCCTTCCTTCTACCTGTTTGAACTAACTGCTTCTGGTTGGTTGAACTAAGAAATAGTCTCTTCCACTATAATAGTCTCTTTACCGTTTTCGATGTGTACTATATGGTCAATATCCTTCGAGCCCGAGTGAAATGAAGGTCTTTGATTGCGACTGTTAGGTGGGTAATCTAAGGTTTTTCCTTCTGATGATACATGTCGTCAACCTATCTAGACTTTCTTTTTTCATTTTGTTGTCTTCTTTGTTATTATTTTTTCTTTGATGACCGCTATAGGGTTGGGTGGTGGTGATTGTCTCGTAAGGTCAATTGTATCGATTCTTGTACACTTCTTCTTTGGAATGGGATTTTTACTATGGTACAGTCGAATGCTCCTTGACCAACGTGATGTAATTGGGGTCGACCCTTCTATGTTTTGCTCATGCTCTTCCTCGAGTCTCTACTTATTTTGTCCTCTTGTTTTTACCTGCTTGTATAAAGATGCTTTTCTTTTCTTATCTTCAACATGTGTGACATTCAAAGTTTCCATTGCTTATTTAAATTTGGGCCCTACTCTAGACTTCAAAATATTTTGGATAATTTCCTAGTCTTTTTCTTTTTGTCAGGCTCTCTTAGTTATCTTGTTGGTGAAGATGATAATTTTTTCTTTGATCATGGGGTCATTAGAGTCGAGAGATGTATTTGACTTGAATCTTTCTTTCCAAATTAAATTTAAATATTTTAGAATTGTGTTGGATTCGATTACCTGCTTACCTTTGGATGCTTTATCCTACTTTCTTTTCTTAGTTGGTGTTTACTTTGTTCGAGTGCCTCCTTCCTTGTCAAGGTTGGATACAAACAAGATTGTGTACAAGGTTGCTTCTCTTTCTTCTTCTTACTCTCCATCAGTGAGAGGTGTTAAAATAATTTTATTATCACTTAGTACCTTAGTTTGTGTCAAGGTTTCGAACCCCAGGTACAGGTCAAGATCCTGGAAAATTTTGTAATTCGTTGGTTGGTATTCTTGTTCTTCAGGGGGTTCCCCTCTAGTGAATCCACATTGGATCATGGTAGTAACGAGGATTATTTGGATATGGGCACTTGGTGGCAATGCCCTTATAATTGTTTTCTCTACTCTCCACTTATGCAATACATTATTCAAATGTTTTACCAAAAAGTTGAACATGATGTTGGTCGATATGGAGTTGGATGATTCGACTTCTCTCTATGAAAAAGCTTTGAAATTGTTCATAGTCAGGGATTTTTGTGAAGTAAATGTGGATTCCCCGACTAGACAGACTTGGTTCATGGAAATCCAAATTAGAAGTGATGGGAATTTTATTGTTGGACCATTTTCTTGGAAATATTTGAAATTTCTATTGATTAATGTGACTATTTGTTCTGCCTAATCGAATTGTGCCCCCGACTAGAAGATTAACCCAATAGGTTCTAACATCATCAGCTTCACGTCTCAGGATCGTCCCACGATGGTAAGGAAAAACAACACTATAATGCATGTCTATTTTGAGCAAAGGTTCATGAATTTGTTTATCAACAACCCTTTTTGACTTTTTAGTAGATGTTCCTTTGGTGAGAGTTTGAATCCAATCCTTAGGGTTCATGGTTTTTGGAATTGGAGTGCACCCATGAGGAATTTTGGTGATTCTATGGATCATACCTCCCACGATCCTTACTGGTAAATCTAGCCACAGATGGCCATTGTGGTACTGAATCATAAGGAATTTTTCCGCCTCTTCCTTCCATCCGTCAAAGTTTGCGACTTGAGGTGTTCCCAAGAGGTGTCAAATACCTATTGCTTGTATGAATTATGTTTCTTCTTTCTAGGTTCCAGCTTCCATTTCCCATGCAGTAAAATTTTTCCAATGGAAAGACTAGTTAACTTCTTCTATTCACACACTGTGAATGGTTTCCATGCTCACTTACAGTTCAGTTGGACAAACTTTTTCAATTATGGACTTTGTCCTTGGTTCAACTAATGAATCCTTGAACTCTCCTCCCATTATTTGAATCTATGTGATTTAATGGAGGCCAGTTTGATCATTTTGGAATTCGGGGCTCAATTGTACAAATGGTAGTTCTATAGCCTGATTGTGTGAGTGATCAAGTGTAAACATAAGTGAGGTGAAGTTGTATGCCTCATCTAAATTTAAAGGTCGAGTATGGAGCGACGAATTTAAATTTTCCAATGGTGATATTAATTCAACTATCTCGATAATGGTGTTGAAGTTAAGTGTTTTCTCACGTTAGGGAGATCTTGCATCATTGGTGGCATGATAGTCGAAATTGTCATGTTGAGCATTAATTAAATTAATGCATTCTCATAGTTTAGTCACATCGAATATGTGGATTTCAGTTTGTCAGGGTGCATGCTCTACTTGAGTGATATTTAATTGTTTAACTTGGTTGGGTTAGGTCTTCTTGGAGACCGAAGACCTTTGGTTGAAGATTTTGACCATGTCAGTCTCTTCTTTTCTATCAATTCTATGAATTCTCAACCTTTCAAATACATGCTTACTTTGTTAAGGATATTTTTGGTTTCTTGAAATGTTGTATTTTTGGGTTTTTTCATGCTCACTTGATCTTAGGAATTCACATTTATGAGTTTTTTGATCAGTTGGATGATGTTCTTCTCTTTTAATTGATCAATTTTTACACTTGTTCAAGTAATGGTGCAAATATTTTCTGATACAAAAATTTCTCTAGATTTTTTTTGTTTCCTCTCTAGTTTCAAATCAGGAACTCTATTCTCTTCTCATATTCAAGTAATTTTTGTTCATACTATGATTCGGTCATATATTTTCTAGTTTTCAATCAGTTTATATACCTAATTGATTCGAAAATGATCTTTAAAAGACTTGGTTGAGTTTCACGCATGTGTTAAATTACCATTTAGGAATTAATAAAATAAGAACTTAATGAAAGAATATTGCAACCATCATAAAGAATGCATATCATAAAATAGACATAAGGAAAGACAAACCATAACAACAATCTTGATAACGAAGTTCGACAAGGTTGCCTACGTCTCTGGGCCTTTGTCTCAGTGGGGGAGGATTTTTTATTAATCTTAAATGATTCAAAAGTACATCATAAATGCATAAAAAGGATTACAAACTGGTTTGGTTGTGTTCTTATCGACCTCAAGAATCCAACACAACTGACAATACCAAAAAAGGTTGAGTGTAGCTCCCGAAAATGGCCTCCAAAGTTCGGTTCCTCAATGGCTTTCCTGCACAAAAATGTCTTAGGATTTCAAAAAAATCATCATTTTGATGTCTCTGAACTTACTTGGTCTGCGAAAAACCTATGAATTATATAGATCTTGAGTTGGGGATCCTATCCCAAATTTATCCCAAGATATGGACTCAAATCGCGCTCCAGATCCCCCAATAATGGGAAAAAACCACCAAAATCAGCATAATGATCCAAAAAATTATAATATAGTGGAAAAACCAAAATTTGGGAAAAATTTCATGCTAGCCCCTCTGTGTCAGGCTCCTATTCGTATGGGGCACTACCATATGGCCTCGGGTTGGGCGCTAACTGTTAATCCCTAGTCTTAAGCTGTTGCACTGGTCATATGCATGGCCATGTGGCCAAGTGTTAGCCACCCCTGTGATCTACTCCCACTCCTGATGCCTGGTCACATGGAGTCACATGTGGACCTGGTCGGTTGGGATGGCCCCCTGCCAACAGGGCTTTACCCCCAAATCTTGCCACATACAAATTTAAATTAAAAATGTGTCATTTTTTTAACAAGACACATGTGTAGCTCGATTACTTGGCACTTGTTCTGAAGACTTGGGCTATGGAGGAGGTGACATGGTCGAATATTGCAGAGGTAAAAACATTTTGGCCCAGCCAACCGTATCCAAATCTGGGGTGCCACGTGGTGCCCTCTGATTGGTCCATGTGTCACCCTGTGATTGGACTGTACAGTCTAGTCACCGACACAATTAGCACACAATCAACACCACATCATCATCCTATCATCCTACCACTTCATCATCCATACTACCAAGCCACCTGCCCAGCTAGTTTCCATGTCAAAATCCATATTTCCATGTGTCATAATTTCATTAGGCCACGTTTTCATTTTGTACAATCATGTGTCACGTTTGTATAGTGCCACATGTCATGTTCGTACAGTGCCACACGTCAATTTTTGATTGGTCCACATCACCCCCTAAAAATGAAAAAAATGAGTGACACATGTCACCTCCTCATGATGCGACATGTCCCTGTTGATGTCATAATGACATCATGATGACGTAAACAATATGACCTGTTGGCTTCTGACTTTTACCAGTTGACTATTTTGCATGTTTGGAAAATCGATCAGAACGCAATAAATTTTACATTCGATGTCCATTTTCAAAAAATATATATATGGACATAATCAGCTCAAAGAGCCCGATGCGATGGAGATGGTTTCATATGATTCCGAGAAATTTTATTTTTAGGCCTTCCTGGATCCATTTTGGATCATGCCTCCCCACTGAGACCTTTTGGTCCTCCAAAAGAGTATTAACTAGTAATCAAGTGCGGGATAGGCCACCCCACTAGTCCTTTGTCTTTAAACTTTGTCCTATGCACTTGTCTCATCATAATCGATTTCAAAACTACCATGACAACTGAAAGCATATTATTAGCCACTTGAACTCATTCACATCTTACTGAAGCCACTACCATCCATGTTGAAAACATTAGCAGTGATAACATCCGAAATATGATTGCAAATAAACTAATATGTTTCTATGTGCTTGCACGACATTAGCTTATCTTGAAGCAAAGTATGATTTAATTTCCATTCTACAACCATCTCATGTTCATGCTTAAGATCAATTGTTTTACTTGGCAGAATTGTAGGTGTGTTTCTTGCATAAGTTTCCTTCCTTAATTGTTCCATTTTTTGAAGAGATTGATTTTCTTTTAAGTCATGAGCATGTACAACATATTCATTTCCTTATTTAGTTAAGTTATATTGATTATGTTCCTTGTAGAATATTTATTAGTAATCATATAAATAAGGGTTGCCTAAGACCATTTCAAATTCATTTAGTGGCACCACATCACACGTTACCTCATCCACAAACTTTGATGAAATTGCAAACTTTAATGTGCATTTCTTTGTTATGTGCAATTTATGATTGTTTCTTATCCATTTAAGTGAGTAGGGTTTATGATGTAGCTTAGTTGTCAATCCCAATTATTTAACCACTTCCTTTGAAATCAATTTAGATTGATATCCACTATCTATCAATGTATCGATCTTACTATGTTTCATTATGACCCTTATATGAAACAATTTACTTCTAGAATCATATCCATCACCAATTTTACCTGTCAAACCAACTGTTGTGATTTTAATCTCATCACCTAAATCATATCCCAAGTCTATTGGTCGTCTTTTTGTTGAAACTCTTTTCCTCCCTTTCCTTTCTTTGAACTACTTTGGTCTCTTCTCTGGGTGCAATTGCCAACAATGGTCATCATCATGCCTTCTTTCTTGCAATTCTTGCAAGAGTGGTTCCCTTACTTCATTTTCGATGCATTTTCTTTCTTTACATTCCCCTTTATTTTTTCTTCTTTCCTTGAAGACGATTCCCCTGATAAACCAACTCTTGTTTAACCTGCTTCAATATATGTTGCTTGAACATAAACCTCATCAATATTAGTAAGTCCAAACATAAATACAGTGTTACGAATATGTGCAGGTAAATCTCCTATATACTTCATAAGAGTTTCTTATGTATGTAATGGAATATTTAACATTAATGCGATCTTACGAAATTCATCAGTGTATTCTTGCACTGTTTTTCCTTTTCTTAGTTTAAGACTTTGCTTTTCAATTAAAGATTTTTCCTTATAACCCAAAGGATTAAACTGCTTTCTAAGTGAAAAAAAAAACTTTCTATGATATAAATACATTACCAACTTTTTCAGTACCATGTTGCAACTTACTATGCCACTAGATGAGCTTTGTGCATGGAAGATGAACCGATGCCAATTTGATTTGGGTTGCCTCATCTTTAATTTGTTTCACATCGCAATAAACTTCCATCTATCTGACCCAGTTATCAAGCCTCTCTGCATTGAATTCACCATCATACATGGGCAATTTGAGTTTCACATCAAGCTTAAGTAATGGCATATCATGCTTATGTTTATGGGAATATTTTCTTGGGGTAGAAGTTGCACTTGTACTTGAAGAAGAAGAAGATGATGGAGATGAAGCATGTGACAGAGGAGTTTTAGGAGGGTCCTCTCCTTCTTCACTTTTGTCTTGTTTTGAATTTTTCCCTGGGAAAGGCCTCTTCCATTCCAAGTAATCATCATATAATAAATTTACCATCTCCAACATCGCAAAAAATGTCTTTTGAAACTCTATCTCGTCCTGAGACATTCCTTCTTTAGATGACATATTCTCACTTTGAGAAGTCCTCTTTCTTGATCCAATATATGGATATCCTTATAAAATCTCTCCTTCACCACGAGTTAGCTTTTCCTTGGTAATTATACAAACTAAAATAACCAACTGTAAAACTGCTATGATACCACTTGATCTAAAAATGATCTTTAAAAGACTTGGTTGAGTTTTACGCATGTGTTAAGTTACCACTTAGGAATTAAGAAAATAAGAACTTAATGAAAAAATATTGCAGCCATCATAAAGAATGCAGATCAGAAAATAGACATAAGTAACAACAAACCATAACAACAAGCTTGATAATGGAGTTTGGTAAGGTTTCCTACGTCTCTTGACCTTTGTCTCAGTGGGGGAGGCTTTCTTATTAATATTCAATTCTTCAAACGTACATCATAAATTCATCAAAAGGATTACAAAATGGTCAGGTTGTGTTCTACTCGACCTCAATAATCCAACACAACTGACGGAACTGAAAAAGGTTGCGCGTAGCTCCCGAAAATGGCCTCCAAAGTTTGTTTTCTCAATGGCTTTCCTGCATAAAAATGGCTTAGGATTTCAAAAACTTCATCATTTTGTTGTCTATAAACTTCCTTGGACTACCAAAAACCTATGAATTATATATATCTTGATTTTTGGATCCTATCCCAACTTCCTCCCAATATCTGGCCTCAAATCAGGCTCGAGATCCCCCGATAATGGGAAAAATCCACCAGAATCAACATAACAATACAAACAAATCATATAATATAGTTGAAAAACAAAAATTTGAGAAAAATGGCATGCTATCCCCTCTGCATCGAGCTCCTATTCATATGGGGCACTTTCATATGGCCTCTGGCTGGGTGCTAACTGTTAAGCCTTGGTCTTAATCTACTGTGTTGGTCATATGCATGGTCATGTGGGAAAGTGTTAGCCACCCTCGTGATATGATCCCGATATTGGTGCCTTGTCATATGCAGTCACATGTGGCCTTGGTCAGTTGGGCTAGCCCCCTGCATACCAATATTTGCCCCTAAATCTTTCCAAATACAAATTTAAATAAAAAAATGTGCCATTTGTTTAACAAGAAACATGTGTAGCTCCGTCGGTTGGCCCTTGCTCGGAAGACTTGGGGTATGGAGGAAGTCGCATGGTCTAATATTTCGGAGGTAAAATTTTTTTGACCCAACCAACCTTGGCCAAATCTAGGGTGCCATGTGGCACCCTCTGACTGGGCCACGTATCACTTTGTGATTGGACCATACAATCTAGTTAGTGACACAGTAAGCGCACAGTCAACACCATGTCACCTTCCCTTCATCCTGACATGTCATCATTTGTACTACTAACTAACCTTCCCGATCAGCTTCCACGTCAACATACATACTTCCATGTTTCAGAGTGTCAATGGGCCATGTCAGCATTCTATACACCCACATGTCGCATCTATATAGTGTCACGTGTCAATTTTGTATTGGTCCACATCAGCCCCTGAAAATGCCAAAAATGAGAGACACATGTCACCTCCTCATGCTGCCATGTGTCCTTACTGACATCATGTTGACATCAATAGTATGACCTGTTGACTTTTGACTTTTGACCACTTAATTTTTTTGCTTGTTTGTATCAACCAGAACACGATAACTTTTGCATATGATGTCCATTTTAAGAAAAAAACATATATGGCTTGAATTGACGTGACAATCGTGACGCAATGGCGTTGATTTCGTCTGATTTTGAGAACTTTTATTTTTAGGCCTTCCTGTATGCATTTTGGATTAGTATTTATGGTAATAGACTTGAATAATGATTTCTTAATTTCTTATTTCATTGCTTCATTTTATTTTTTCCTTAATTTCTTGATTTATGATAATAGACTTGATTTCATTGCTTCATTTTATTTTTTCCTTTTCCACTATTTGTTCTTGTATCTTCATTTTCAACTTTGGCCACCCCAAGGATTTTCATCCTAGTTGAGTCTTATTGCCTCTGAAGGAAGGATTCACTAGCAGGACTGATCTAGATTATTTTCGACATGAAATGAGAACAAAGATATAATAAAGAAATGCATAGAGATATCGCAGATATTCAATAATATAACATAAATGTATCAGATATGAAACCATAAACACATATATACAATAATACACTATTTCTATTAATCAAAGAACTGTACAGAGACTGTAAAAATACAGAGTGGAAGACTCGCTAGAATGGTGGCGACTTATCTCTGAGAAGAGATGTGATGGATCTACTCATTCGCAAGAAGATGGTTGCAATGAGGCTCTGAAGGCATTTTTACAATAAACAAGAGTGCCAAAAATCCTAGACATCCAAAAACCTAACCCGAGGAGATGAAGTGCCAAAAGTCATGTGGGCCTCGTTTGGGTAAGTTAGTACATCAACTTCCCAGGGTCGTAACTTTTGCATATGATCTCCATTTTAGGTGTGTGATAGCCCATTGGAAAGGTATCGTCGAGGAGATTAATTTTGAGGCCTCAATTGTGCCTTATTCTATCATTGAGGATCTCGATACTGAAAAACAAAATCATTTCGGCCTTCAAAATGGCCTCGGAAGTTAAAAATTGCTAAACATAGTAAATTGCTAAAATTGCCAGAAAATTGTTTTGAGCCAGTCGGACAAGGCGGGTTGCCACCGATATCCACCTAGATCAAGGACTTGAGGTTTATACATGTGTTATCTCTTTGAACGGGTCCCATTGAATAATTGATTAAAAGGGTTTCCTTGTAGTGTTTTTAAATGTATTTTCCCTATGGTAAGATGTACTTGACCAAATATGCACCCAATAAAATAGTTTGTATCTTCCATGGTATTCCTTGTACTTAAATGTCATATAATAGTACCAAGTCTCCATCATTGATGTACTTCCTCTTAAAATGTCGATCATGCCAAGCTTTCTACTGATTTTTTTGAAATTCCTGATTCTGTTGCGCTAGCATCCTTTCTTCTTCTAATTGGTTTAGTTGGTAGAAGCATTGTCTTGTGTTCAACACATGATAAAAATACAATATGAAGGCTATTCGACATGCATTTACAAATAAGTGTAGTGGGATCATTACTTCTAGAACATAGATTAGTTTGATGGGCGTTTGGCGAGTTAATCTTTTGTATGTTGTTCTATAATCCCACAATATTGATGGAACTTTATCATCCCAATCCTCTATGTCAAGTCCACATATTTTTGTCAGACCATTATGTAATGTCTTGTTAAATATCTCAATGGATACATTATCTTGTGGGTGATATTCAATTGTTTTTATACAGTTGATCATGGATTTATTAAGCAATACTTCAATTGTACTATTAATGAAGTAGGTTATTTAATCATTGATTATTGTCGAAGGCTAGCTAAATCTGGTTACTATGTTTTTGTAAATGAATTTTGTAGTTGTTTCCTTTGTGAATTTCTTGACTTGTTCTTATTCTTCCCATTTGGTTAAATATTCGACAAATTTAATGATGTATTTTTATCTTAATTTTTTTCTCTTTTTGGGAAAGGACCGCTAAAATGAATGGCCCATATTTCAAATGGTAAATTTGAGTTTACCGAGTGTAAGGGAATATAATTTTTTGAAAATGGTCATCCTAGATTTTGACACTTGTCACATTTCTTTACATATTCTAAGTAGTCTTTATGTAACATCCCGCTCTTACATGCAATGAGAAAACTTATTCTTTGAGGACACTTGCTTGCAAGTGATCTAGATTATTATAATATTGGGTGTTTGATTATAATTATGAGGCATTATGGATATGATTACATGTTATTTTACTGTATTGATATAGACAGGTGCTATTGAATTGGTTCTCCTCAGTCTACAAGATTTGGACCTTGAGGATGTTGAGGCATCAACAAAACCCTTAGACTTTGGATTGAGCCAGGGAATGGACTATTGGGGTTGGATTGTTGTATATATATGACATTTGTGCATCTGATTAGATGTTATGATTATGGATATTATTTATAACATGATTTGTTGATGATGTAGGCTGGCGATAACTTGTCGACTAGACTCACATGTGGAGCAGAGGGGTCACGCACGACTACCAGAGACGTTGAGGGAGAGGTGTGGACAAAATCCCTACCACCGCCTACTAGCACTCTCATCGTGGCTCAAACTGTACGTTAACGATTACCTAGTTCGATAAGACTCGCGATGTCATGAGGGAAGACTGCGACAATTTCTCACGATGATTCTAAGGGGCGCACAATAAGGTAGGGGCCTTATTCCTTAGAGGCTTTTAGTCTCCCACAAGATCACTTGATGGAGTATTGACTCCAGGGGTTTATGATGTCTACCAATTGAGTCAAGAGGTGAGTGGAACCCTTGGAGCTTGTAGTGCATCCGGAAGGGAACGTTGCACAAGGGAAACATAATGAGGCGAGTGGCACCCTTGGAGAACCTAGTGCATCCTAAAGGGAACGTCACATTGTTAACTAATAAGAGAATAAACCTAGATGGCCTTAGAATGAATAACGTGATAAACAAGTTTTAAAAACAATTTCCCTAATAAAATGTCGTCCAACCTCGAAAATTAAAATCTAAGTCTAAAGTAATACTTGTGGATAATAATAATAATAATAATCATTAAACATGTGACGAAAAGGGGGTAAGAAACTCGATTAAACTATTAAAATCAAATTATTGAGGGATTTAAAATTTTAAAAGGGAAATGATTGTTTTGTTACACATGTTAATTAAAATTTATTAATTAAAAAGAAAAAGGGGAAAAAAGGGTAATTTCTTACACTTGCTAATTCGAGTTTTAGATAAAAAGGGAAAGAGGGAAATTTAAAATAATTAGGAAACTAAGGGAAAAAGGTGGAAACATAAAGAGAAAGGGAAACTTAAGGAAAAAGAAGAATGAGTAACTTAGCAAGGAATATTTCATTTAAGAACTTTCTAAATTGAACTCAACTAGTAAATTAGTAAGGGGGTAAGTCATTAAAATGTGTAAGGGAATATGGGGACACCTAGGAGCAATTCTAGGAATGCTTTTAGGTGGGTAAAAAAAATAGGAGTAATTAAATAATTAATGAAATTAATTTATCGTGCAATGAAGGGGATGGGTGACACATGTACGGGGATGATTTTTTTGAATTAAATTAATGAACAATAAATTAAATGGGAATTTGGGAAAGAAAATGACTTAGAAACTCTATATCAAGGAGGGAGGAGGAGAAGGATGTATCTATTATGTTATGCATAACATTACATCGCATAATTTTAGACTTGGTTGACTTATCTTGTGGGAGTTGGGATACCCATCTTGGTGAGGATTGGTATCTCGGCCTTGCGAGGCGAACTGGGAGCTAGTTGTTCTCTTGTTTAGTGTGTGTGGCCCCTCTGCAGCTTGGGGGGCTGAGGGCAAAGAAGAGTACCCCTAGCATTGGCTAGGAGGTACCGGTGAAGTCACAACAATCAACAAGCAAGAGATGCACGGAGTGCGCAAGACATCGACTCAGAGTGGTCACCTTAGGCTATGATACGCAAGATTTGATTTTTCATGGTGGATTAATGTGGATCGTACGCATTCATTTATGTACTTTTAATTGTGTAAAGGAAGCGTTTTACTTAGCATTTTAATTGAGAACTTAATTTCCCCTTTTCCTTAAGCTCACTGCTTGACTTGATTCCCTTGGATTTCAATCCCTAAATGTTGTGATTGTCCTATGGATTTTATTTGATTTATTGTGAAGACTTAGTGCCTTATACTTTGTCCTCATCCATATTTCATCAATCCAATCCTGAGCAGTCGGTCAGGAGTCGGATCGACAATCGTCACTTCAGTGTTAATAGACCTATATATCCTAATGCCCTTCTTTTCTGTGCGTGGATTATGAGCGAAGGATAGTTGTGCAATTGTCTACCTTTGTTGGTTGTTCATGGTCGAGTGAGTGTCTTGCGCTTGGTTGCATTTGATTACCTCTGCGATTGTTATTCCTTTCCCACAATGAACTTCTTATGATCCTCTACGTTGATCCCTGCATTTTAATACTCTTCCTGGCAATTATTTAGGGTTGCGTTTTTAATGCTTCTCCTGGAGATTTTACTATGTGTTGTTCCTTACTTATGGTCTGCCATTACTCTACGATTTTACTCTGTTTTTTATTTTATTCAATGGAATTTACTCTCTGCAATTCAACAAATTTAACCACAAAATTTTAAACTCTACTTTTTTAATATATTCCTAGACAATTTACACTCTACGTTTTTCTCTTTTATCACCTTTAATAGCAAATTCTACCCTCCAATCTTACCCATACCATTGCAGTGTCAGTGCGAAAGTGATACCCCACTTACTCACCTTACCCAACAACTATTCTTGGCATTTTCAATGTGCATGGTAGTGTTTTCTTTTTTTGTGTGTATTGGTTGAGATTTATTATCTTTAGACTGCATCTTTAACATACTTTGGACAACGAATAATGGTACCCCCTGTGAATTCTTGTTACTTATTGGTTTATCACTTATAACTCAACAATTTCTTTTGTTAAACCTCTACGCTTCATGACTGTTGTCAGCATTCACCACTATGAATTTGACCCACAACAATTCACTTTACCCACGAATTCACTACTTAGATATGATTTTATTGTTTAGAAAATATTTTATTATTTAGAAACGGATTTTATTATTCAGATGCGATTGACATAACTCAGAAGAGAATTCTTTAATCAGAAAATGATTAATGATTGATAAATAGACCGTAACGATTTCAAGGGGCAACTCCTTTATAACAATGATTGTAATGGTAGCGTTTTCCTTGTTTATGTATATGATAGACATTTGTATACCCTAGATACATTGGATCAAGGCGTGCACCCTTCTTTTATGGTGGTTGCAGTCATTTCGGGAAAGACTTTTGAATTTGAATTTTCTAGTTTTTCTCATCTAAAACCAAAAATTTATCACAACATTCTATTAGTTGGAATACAGTAGACAATGTTCTCATTGCATATTTAGTTTAAATTAATAGACTATATAGTGAATATCCATCAAGATTTTATACCACCAATTTTTAGTTACAACAAATCTTTACCAATAGCTTCTACAACAATTGTTATTGCATTTAGATTATTTTATTATGTAATATCTAACTGCATTAGTAATACCTATTGACTGCAAATTCACATTTTTAAACTTAGGGATTCCCTTCTAATTATCTCAACGGTTATCATGATTTCCACTTTGCGAACCTTCTTTAAAGATGGCGATATCGATGCTATGGTTTATAGACCGAGATTTTATGAGGAATTAAACTATATTTTATACAGTTAGCGATTTAACATTAATTATAGACAACCTCTTCATTTGAATAGACAAATTTAATTCCTTTAAGTCCTTTAACAGACAACAATTGTGACAACCAAATTAACAGTCAAACTCGTTAATAAACAACCTCTTCTTTTAACATCCTTTGAATAGAACAACCTTTAATTTGAATAAACCTCCTTTAATTTGAATAGACAACCTTTAGATTAAATTAGAATAGACTTATCAATTTATTTTTCTTATTGATTAAACCAGACTTGTCAAATTAGATTGTAATTATTATTTATAGTTTTAATATTGATTAAATTAGACTTGTCAATTTAGATTGTAATTATTGATTAATTTGTAATTTAGACTTGCTAATTTAGATTTGTAATCAATGTTAAAATAGATTTTAATTATTGACTAGTTTAGACTTGATGAATGGTTGGGTTATTGGCGAATTCGTGTTTTAGCTTGCACTTCCTTCGAACGACGTCATCTTTCGTCTTATCTATCTGTAGCTTGGGGTGTGGGAGTAGTCCTCTTGTCAGTAACTCAACTCCTAGTGAGTTGGATTCATCTAGAATCCTTGGTCCATATAGGTTATGTAGCGTTAGGGTTATAGTCGTGCCTATCACCTGGGGACGACATGATTCTTGATGAGGGGATCATTACGTGCCCTAAGGGAAAGAGGCGAAGGATAAATCTGTCGGGGTCTGTGCTTTCTGTGTGGGTGTCATGGATCATTGTAAGTTTTCTACTGGCGCTTGGGACCAACGCCTTCATGCATTTGGTTGCATGCCATCGAGGTTATATTTATCATGTCGTCGAGGCTGTTGTGTCAGGATGGGGATGTTGTCCCTTAGCTTGTAGGCATGGTCATGTTTGTGTTGGGCGGGTGGTTGTTTCTCTCTGTTGTTTTACACAAGTTTCGCCCAGTTTCTCTTATGCAAGTGTGTGGAGTCATAGTTGTCTCTTTCCTGTCTTGTGGGCATGGTGCTCTCCATTAGATGTCATGTCCAGCTGTAATCATAGTTGTCATCCTGCAAAAAAATAAAAAATGCACTTGTTGGCATTGCTTGTAGACATAATGATGGGGTTGTTACATTTTGTGTAAAGTCGACCACCAAAGACTGACTTGAAGGATTTTTTTTTTTTTCATGTCGAATTGAAGGTGACCCTTCACTGGGCATGTGTGTGCTTCATTATTGATTTCTTCACATTCATGCTCTAGTTCACATATTTTCATAATGTTTTCAAGTCTTATATTGTAAATATATCTATTTATGAGAATGAATCATACAACTTTCATGGCTAGGATTTTTCATTTGTTGGCTAAGAGATATTCAAGTGCTTTTTCTTCTTCTAGAAAATTTCCAATTTCTTTTAATTCTTTGGGAGTTTCTTCAACTATGAATATATTTGCATCCAGTAAATCATCATCTATTCCTCACGAGTCTTCTCCTGTCTCAAGTTGGGATATATGATCCGGTCGGACATTCTTCTTTCCTAGTCGGACTACTACTTCAAAGTAAAATTATTGAAAGAGTAGTAGCCATTAAAATCTTTTCCCTTGATGGAATGATTTATTTACTATATATTTTAGTGCTTGATGGTCTATGAAAAATGCAAAGGGATTTGCTAATATATAGTGTTGGAATATTTGCAGGGAAAAAATCATTGTTAAAGCTTCGTGTTTAGTTGTCGAATAATTCCTTTCTGCATTATTTAATTTCCAACTGGCCTATGCATTCTGGTGGTATCCTATGCTGCCATATGGTTTGGCTAAGACCGATCCAACAACAATGCTTGAGGTATTGACATGAACATGAAATTTTCTTGACCAGTCTGGAAATCATAGGATGGGTTTGTCTACCAATTTTCATTTTAGTAGTTCGAAATATTTTTCGCATTCCTAGCTTCACTAGAACTTAACTGCTTTCTTTAAAATCTCATCGATTGGTAACTTGATGTTAGAGTAATGTCAGATGAAATTTCCGTGATACCTAGTGCATCCAAGGAATATTTGTATTTGTTTCTAGTTGATTGGTGGTTTCAATTCGAGGATGATTTAAATTTTTTCCATGTCAAATTTATCCCATCCTTGAATACAATATGGCCCAATAGTATGCCTATGGGTGTAGAAAATATGCACTTTTTGATGTTTAAATACAATTGGATTTTCCTACATCTTTCTAGCATCATTCTTAACAATTGGATGTGGTATTTTAGTTGGTTGTAGATAGTCCATTTGTCAAAGTACACAATCATTTTTTTTATAAATATATTCTTGTAATGCCTTTACCACTATCCTAGAGAAAATTGTTGGGGTGTTTCTGAGGCCAAACAACATGAATTTGTATGCAAATATCCAAATTCAAAAAAATGTAGTTTTTTCCAGATATTCCTTTTTTATACGCACTTGATTGTATCCAAAGAATTCGTCGGTGAATGAATAACATTCATGTCCCACTACTTCATTAATAATCTCATCAACAAATTTCATCGGGAATGGATCAGTCACTGTGAGTTTTTTCAATCCTCAGAAGTCAACACGGATTCTCAATTTTTGTGTCATGATTTTTGGGGTGCATGACCACGAGGCTTTCCCATTCTGACTTGTCGATCAGATATATAATGGAAAAAACTATAATTTCTTCAATTTCTTTTTGCACAATGGGATTGTATTTATATGCTAACTTATATGATCATTTTTTAACAAGTTTGGCTACTGGGTTGAGGTCAATTTTCATCTTCCCCATATCCCAATCCTTTGAGGTATTTGTAATAATGTGCCAGGAAATTATGATATTCTTTCAATAGGTCGACTATTTCCATTGTTTTCTTGTCATACCAATAGTTGCCTATTCTAACAATTTTATTTACGATCATCTATCGAAATGTCGAATTCTTTGGTTTTAATTTCAACATCTACGCATTCAGGTGATTTTGGCTCATCCAATTGGTGTTCTCCTGCCATGACTTCATTACAGCTTGACAAGAAGTTAGGTTTTTTTTGTAACATATTTCTCTTCCTTTACTTCCTTTTTCATGGAGTAGAATTTTTTTACATATTTTTGTACTAGCAGATGGTTTTTCTTCCATCCAAATATCTATCCCATAAAACTTATGTTTTCCCTATTTAATCGACTAGCTATGAAATTATTTGGACTATGTGTCAATATTAAATTACAAGTCGAAGTTGAGCCCATGCTGACTTGAGATTTTACTTTTTTCTTAATCTTCTAGGGAATTTGTTTTTATAAAATGTTTTTTATCTCTCTTGTTGCTTCATGTAGCATCCCTTCTTCAAGTTTGAATTCGAAGTCTTTAAGGAAGTTATTTTTATTTCGTTTTAGTTGAATGTTTGTCCTCTCACTTCTTCGATTGTATACCCCTTGTGGACTATGTCGTCCAATGTGTTTGGAGACATATGTTGCCACACTCTCTCATCCCTATAACTTGATTTCATCCATTCTTTCTCACATTGTTGGATGTGGGAATCTGGGTCAAACCCAGGTTTAAAAGTCAGGATGTTAATATTTGGTGATAATTTTTTCCGACCAATTATTTTCGCAATGTAAAGGGTGGAATTTTTCCACATTTTTAGTCAAGGCACATGTGTCTCCTGCCATTGGGTTTCTTGTATTGTGAAGGATTCAACTATACTTTGTACTCTCCCTTGTTTTCTTACTGACATGGAAACCTCGTCGACATGCATCGATGGAGAGTTCCTTTTGTTGAACAAAAGATGTTTGTTTTTTTGTGAATGCATCTGAATTAGTGTTGGTGATTTCTTGATCTTTCTTTTGAACATCATAGGTACTGCTTGTACTGAGAAGCGTGATTTGAATCTTGTTATTGGTATCATTTCTATCAACTGACACTTTTTGTCTTTGGATTCATAATTTTCCATTTTCCAATTGTATAATTCTATATCTAAATTTTATCCTATTGACAATGGAGATACAAGTAAGATTTCCCCTTCAATGTTGAATTATATGTTATCCTTCTTCTCATTCATGACTTGATATAGTTGATGGGATTCATGTGCTTCATCCCATGTCTCCACCCAAGGTTTACCTTCCTTTGGGTTGAGGGGGATTATGAATTTTTTTCCACTTCCTTTCAATTTGATTCTATCTCTTTCAAGATAAATTGTGGCCCTCATGTTTTGGCCCATAGGTTGTCCAAAAAATGTAGGGTAGTAAGGACATCCTTCAACCAGATTGATTAATTCAAAGTTGAATCTCGTCAGGATTCCCATTATAGATGTTATTATTCTTTTCGGCATGCCAATTGGCTCAATAAACTTTTGATTTGGTAACTTCATAAAATTCATTGTAGCATGAAGAAGTTGTTTCCCAATTCGAACCCACATTTCCCTTGGAAGGATACTTTCTTGGAATCCGAAGTTGACTACAACTTGTTTGATTAAATTTCCATCAATTTCAAGGTTGACTTGTAGGTCGAAGTCATTTGTTTTTCTTTCTTGCAAAAGCTTCCGAAGAATTTTGATTGGTCTTGAATATTATTTATATTATCTCAAAATGATCAGTAGGTTGATCAATCGACCAAATGACTATTTCTCTTTCAATAATTGCAGAAATTCATCTAGCGTAGTTTCTGAGATATTCTAATGTCCTCCCTTGTTGGTTTTTCCTGATCAATGTTTCTAAATAATTTCATTGCTTTCCTCATTATTTTCTATTCAGATTTTGGGTTAGAGTATTTATTTTTGCCTCCCCTTTATCAATTTGGTGTTTCTGTAAAAATGTCTTTGCCATCTACCAAGTGTGTTACTACATGGAGATTCTTTGAACTCAAAATATATTGTTTTGGCACTGTGTGTTATATATTGATAGAGATAACATTATTCATGAAGGTCCATCTAAATTTACCATATCATGGTCGAGCGGTCTGCAACTAGGGTTTAGCACCTCCCTGTGGCCCTGTTCTGCGAAGCCATACTCTTTGCCCTGTTGGGGCTCATGAATCACAAGGAGGGCGAGCCACCAAACGCCTCCTATAGATGAATCACTGCAAATGGTAGTCCCACAGAAGGCCCGAAGCGACCGACCTTTGAGCCGCCTCCAAACCTACGCATGGAGCTCCTGGAGGAAGGAACTTTCAAATACCGAGAAATGGATATAGATCCAGGAAAGGAGACAGTCCAAGCCCACGCGTCAACCCCATGGATGCTGGGTAAGTGCATTCCACAAGCTCCACAGGCACCGAAATATGTCATTAGCTCACCACGAATAGAAGAGCAGAAGCAATACATGAGGGACTATGCCTTGGTGGGTAAATTCCTAGGGCTCTGGCCTTCAGAGCGAGATTTAATCAAATGGATACAATACTGGTGGAAGCCGAGAGGGCATTACGAACTGCAACTGGGTTCCAAGGGTTTCTTCACCATTATCTTCCACAACCTGGAGGACCAAAATCACATCTTTGATGGAGGGCCGTATTTCTATAATTCGGCAGGACTCTTCTTAAGATTCTGGACCGAGAAGTTTAGCCCCGAGAAGGAAGACTTTACCCATGCACTGGTCTGGCTCAGATTGTACTCCCTACCCCAGGAGTTCTGGTTAGAAGAAGTTTTGGCCGACAGTGGGAACACCATAGGCATTTATGTCAAATCCTCAGAGGCCACTAAGCAATGACGCTATACCTCTTATGCGTGAATCTGTGTGTATCTAAACATTGCCAAACCGCTCCCAGGATCCATCATGTTGGAGTATCATGACGAGGACTGGTCTCAAACCATCGACTACGAGCATATCCCATTTTGCTGTAGGAAATGCCACGAGCATGGTCACCTCTTCAGAGAATGCCCACTCAACATGGCTCCAAAAGAAGGGAACCCAGAAAGCAGCAAGGACAAGGACGGTTTTGTGCAACCAGCGGGGAAAAGGCATCAAGGAGGAAGGAAACCACCGGCTCAAGTAAGCAAAGATCCTTCAACTAGTAATAAGTTTGCCATATTGCAGGACCAAACAGAAGACCCCATAAATCAGGAAAATCCCATTGAACCCTCTCCGGGCAATGTACCTCAATCTACCAGTCAAGGAACAGAACGACAAAGCCAGGGCCAGGAGCCTAACCTAGCCCACCATGACACGGCTCTGGATGTGCAAGAGATAGAATAAGGGGAGGCGGATATGGAGATAGAAGAGAAAGACCTGGCCGGGGTGGATCTGGAGCACCTCGAACATGCCTATCTGCAACGAAATCTCTATACAATACCCAGAGATCAACTACGGAAGGTCCACAAAGTTTTCCTCAACTCCTCAGCTGGGTCCTCAGCCTGAGCCAATAAAGGCCTCAGAATCCAGGGAAGTCAATCAAAAAACCCAACCAAAACTCAGAAGGATGAAAAGAAAAGAGGCCGTAAGTCCACCAACAAACTCATACAAGAAATAAGAAACTTTATGGTAAACTCAGGACAAATTAACCTGATCTTGGACA
This sequence comes from Picea engelmannii, assembly GCA_009831015.1. NCBI lineage: Eukaryota > Viridiplantae > Streptophyta > Pinopsida > Pinales > Pinaceae > Picea > Picea engelmannii. The sequence goes on along the minus strand of ML776761.1, from coordinate 611,076 downwards.
ACTTCCCTCCCCTCCCCACTCCCCCGTCATCATGAATATCATTACCTGGAACATCAGAGGCCTCAACGGATGTAGCAAGAAAAAATTGCTACGGGATCTGATAATAGCAGAAAAACCAGAAATTGTACTCCTACAGGAAACAAAATGCACTTCAGAAGACATAGACAAGCTTCTACCCTACTACTGGAAACAAGGGACAGTAGTAGCTATTGACGCCACAGGAACAACTGGAGGTCTGGCTGTACTATGGAACACCAATGCCGTACTATTGGAAAATTTCATCACTACCAGATGATCCATCACAGCTGATTACAGGCTTATAGGCTCAAATAGGCCTAGAAATTTGACCAATGTCTACGGCCCAACCAGCCCAAGGGATAAGCAGATCTTCCTCAGAAGCATACATTATGTCGCTAGCCTAGTACGAAACAAAAACTGGATAACTGGTGGCGACTTCAACATCATCCGCAGCCTAGCGGAAAAAAGAGGAGGATCAAGGCGCCTGGACAGGGACTTCGATGACTTCAATGCTCTCATAGAGGAGCTTCACCTAATTGATTTGGACACCAACAATTTCTTGCACACTTGGACAAATAGAAGAACCGAAATACACCAAATTTCTTGTAAGCTGGACAGATTCCTGATATCAGAATCTCTTATGATGGAGGGCATCGTAATGGAATTGGATATCCTAAACTTCTCTGGGTCAGATCACTGGCCCTTACAACTAAGACTGGATATCCCAGCTACTCCCGGTAAGAAACCATTTAGATTTGAGAAATTCTAGCTAGACCACCTGGATTTCCAAGAAAACATCCAAGCTTGGTGGAGGGAGGCAGCGGTTCCCGACAGATCCAAAATGTACAAATTTCAGCAAAAGTTAAAGAATCTCAAGCAGACTCTCAAACTCTGGAACCAAAACACGTTTGGCAACATTTTTGATGCTCAAAAACAGCTCTCGGCGCAATTGGAAGCGGTTCAACATCAAATCAGACTACAAGGATTCACAAATGAGCTTAAAGCTCAGGAAATGAATTTGAATCAGTAGCTCGAGGTCAGGCGAAAGCAAGAAGAAATATTATGGAAACAGAAATCACGGGTGCATTGGCTCAAGGAAGGGGAGTGCAACACCAAATTATTTCATAGGACTGTCATCCAAATACGACACTCCAACAAGATCACACATCTCATCTCAAACAATGGGGACGTGGTACACTCCCATGAGGACATGGAAAATACCTTGATAAGTCACTTTCAAAACCTCCTCATGGAACCCCGGGCAGATAGACAGGAAGCAATCAACAAGGTCACCCAACATGTACCCTCCCTCATCACCCTAGAGAAAAACGCAGGCCTTCTCCGGCCAATAACAATCAAGGAAGTAGACCAAGCACTTCAGGAGACCCCTAAGGATAAGGCCCCAAGCCCAGATGGTTTCACAAGTGACTTCTTCCATCGCTATTGGCCGCTGATCAGAACAGAAGTTTGGGAAATTATAGAGGATTCCCGAGCCTCCGGTCAGATCCTCCAAGATCTGAATGCCACATTCATAACCTTAATTCCCAAAGAGGGGCAGACAAACCACCCCAAGCAGTTCAGGCCGATAGCATTATGTAATGTCATTTACAAGCTTCTGACGAAAGTAATAGCAAGGAGACAAAAGCCCATCTTACCTACAATAATATCCCCAGAGAAATCGGGCTATGTTGAGGGAAGACAAATCTTAGACAGCGTTATCCTAGCCCATGAGGTGATCCACTCTCTGCAGAAGACCAAGACCCCGGGTATGCTTCTTAAATTAGACCTCTCTAAAGCTTTCGACAAGATTAGCTGGGATTACATGCGAGCAATGATTCTAGCATTCGGCTTTGATCAGTGTTGGGTAACCTGGATTATGAATCTAACTTCTTCAGCCTTTTTCTCTCTTCTTGTCAATGGTGTCCCATCGAGGCCCTTCTCCCCCTCCAGAGGGATCAGGCAAGGAGATCCCCTCTCTTCGTTTCTGTTCATTATAATGGCCGAAGGCCTTAGTAGATCCATCCACACAACTATTGAAAGAAAACTTCTAACAGGTCTTCCCCTGCACAACATTTCCCCTCCTATCTCGCATAGACATTTTGTTGACAACACCCTCTTGATGGGTAGCCCCACTATCCAGGAAGCTAGCTCCATCTCGGATCTCCTTCAAACCTTCTCGAACACCTCGGGTCTAGACTACAACAAGGATAAATCCCAAGTCTTCTTCTTCAACACTCCCATGCCGATCCAATGCCACATCTCTAGCCTCCTTGGTTTCAACTGAAGCTCCCTTCCATCCAAATACCTTGGCATTCCCCTAATCGACAATGCGCTCCAGAACTCTTCTTGGGAGAACCGCTTATCCTCCTTCACCAAAAGACTAGCCTCTTTGACCTTTCGAGCTCTAAACCTACCCAGCCGCCTCATTCTGCTCTAGGTCGTCCTCCAGGCTCTCCCAATCTATTCCTTCTCTTCTTTGGCTGCCCCAAAGTTTGAACTTACCACTGTCAAATGCCTGCAAAGAAACTTCATCTAGCAAGGCCTCAACATAGGAAAGAAAATAGCTTTGGTCAGTTGGGACAAACTCTGTCGACCCAAGGAGCAAGGCGGCTTGGGTTTGAGAGACCCCTTCATCATGAATAAGGTGCTAAGTACCAAAATCTGGTGGCGTTGGCTAAAAATCCCCAAGGACCTTTGGGCCCGACTCTGGAGGAAGAAATATGCTCCAAATGTGGCAGAAAAGAAACTGATCTGTTGGAATGAGGATATCCCATGCTCCTTAATATGGACAGTAGCTAGGTAGAATCGACAATTGGTATCCGCGCACACCTTCTGGGAAATCAGGAATGGAAAAACGACCCTCTTCTGGCAAGATTCCTAGCAACAATGGCCGGTTCTGAGTAAGGAGGAATGGACCCATGAAATCTGCACTCAAACCACTCAGGCAGACCTGACAAAAGTAGCTGACTACTGGCAAGGCATCCCCCAGGAAAACACATGGCACCGATGGCACCTGGACAGGGAAAACATCGAGCTGGAGGCTAGCGTGGATTTAGAACCCTGGCACGAAGAGATGATGAAACGAAAAATCCCCAAAAGAGTAGGAGAGGACATCTTAAGGTGGGGATACAGACCAAGGGGAACCTTCAGCACTGGGGAAGGTTACCAACTCAAAGCGCCTGCAAACCCTCTCCCTAACACGAAAGTGTGGTGCAAGCTATGGAGTCTTAAGCACTAGCCAAAAATCACCCTCTTCCTCTGGCTTGTCACTCACTCCAGCATCCTAACTTGGGATAACCTTTCGAAAAGGGGATTTGTTGGTCCCTCTATATGCTTACTTTGTGGAGAGGCAGAGGAAACAATGAACCATCTTCTCAACTCCTGCCATTATACCACTCTAATCTAGGATCAAGCAACAATTATTATGCGCACCTCAGATCGTAGCAGAGATAGCATCCTGACAACCATCACAAACTATAGGGACCAAGATTTCCACTCTCCCCTCCTCAATCGTGTTTGGGAACTCCTACCAGGCTTTATTTTATGGCAAACCTAGAAAGAAAGGAATAGAAGAACTTTCAAAGGCCTGGCCCTCCCTTGGCAACACTGCTGGCATTAGTGCTATCGTAACATCCTGGAGACTCTCCTTCTTCAGCCACGAACCAATGAGATCAAGAAAAACAACCCAGAGGAACTCCCCATCATCCGGTTCTTGACTCCACCCTCTCCCCTTCAGGCTCGGCCTTCTCCTAACCTGCCCCCTACCCCCAACATCCCTTCCTTTTGGTCTCCTCTCCCAGAAGGTTTTATCAAGCTTAACTTTGATGGGGCCTCTAAGGGCAATCCCGGACCTGCAGGCTATGGAATTGTCCTCCGCGACACCCTTGGGCACATCCTTCTCATCAGTGTAGGCCCCATAGGCCACTCCATGAACAATGCAGCAGAACTGAGGGGTCTCACCAGGGGACTCCAAATAGCCATTGAAATCAACTTCACTAAGATAGTTGTTGAGGGCAACTCCTTAATCATTATCAACTTACTGCGAAAAATCATAAACGGAGCAAACCCGGATAAAATATCGCCCAGCTGGAGACTCTTACATGGATTGCATACCATCACTGATTCTCTACATCCAGGGCTGAACATCATCCCAACCCACGTCAGAAGGCAGGAAAATCAAGTGGCTGACGACCTGGCAAATATAGGCATCAACTGGAGCGATTCAGAACTCCTCTGTAACTCAGCCTCAGAACCTGATCATCCAATTCTTTATCAATGCATTCGCCAAGCTAGGGCGACGGATGCTCCCCCAGATGGGGTGTTAGCGGGGAACACGTGGAGTATGACAGAGGGGGGCATATGCCAACAGGGCATGGAGCCATGTGACAGACTCGTGCCTCTGCCTGCCACCCTCCCACAGCATTAAAGCACCCTTATTGCGATGGGAAGGGTTGTTAATGCTCACACTCAGCCTTTGTATTATATTATAGCATTGTTACTCAGCTCTGTTCATTATCTCTGTTGGTGGTTCATTGGGCCTCCCCCTTCGCAACCATGCCCATCCTATGACTATGCTCACTGGCCCTCGGTGGCTCCTTTCTTCACGTAGCCCGACGACCACAGTTCTACGCAACTCATGCCTAAGCAAAAAAAACGTTTAAGAGGGAGGCCACGATGGGGCTCTCCCTGGAGACCGCGTCGTCCCTCCATCTCTTCGCATGCTTCGCCACCCACTGATTCTTCCATCCACTCCCAGCCCGAGCCCCATAGCTCTTCTTCTCTCAACCCGCCGACCATGAATTTCAATTGCTTGGAACTGGTTCCACGGCTACCCATATCCTCCCTGTGCTTCCTCCCCGCTCCATCGGTGATTGAACCAGTCCACCCTCCAAGCCTTGCATTCCCTAGAGACATAGAGGCCGACCAACCTCCTCCTCTGAGGAAGACTGGGCACTCTGGCACCCCCACCCCTGACTCCACAAAAAACGAGCAACTGAAAGACGAGGTGGCCATCCTCTATGGCCTTGTCTTCGAACTCCGCTAGGGGGTGGATGACTTTCATTTTAGGCTGCAACTCACAAACGACAAGGTGGCGCATTTTATACAGCTTCTATCCTCCCTGCACGAAGCGGTTCTTTCACCCCCGGAAGGAGAAACCTCCAGGTAGCATCCCACAGTAGAAGCCAAAGAAGGAAACGACATGGGGAGCAAGAGGAAAACTGGGGATACCATAATGCAATGGGAATCTACTCCAGGTGAGGATACGACAAAGCAGAGTGCAGCAGGGTCGAGACCGGAACAAAGTGGGAATGCGACCAGGGAAGTGGAGGATAGCGTGAGGAACGACCCGGGTGCCGTGACCAGGAAGCAGGACAAGAGGCATTGGGGAGACGGGATGACAGTTGTCGAAGAGGAACCATGGCCAGGGGATCTCAATGCCACCTGGCCATGTTACGTGTTCGATGTATAGACTTATGACGTGTCTGAAGCCGAGCCAGTCAGGTTTTCCTTGTTATGGTTGTCCAAGCTATATTAGACATTGATCTTTTTATGATTTATAGCTAGGCATATGCTGACTAATCTGCTGACTGGGCTGGTTTCCCCTCTGTTGGGGCAGCCCAGTAATTACAGCAGGACAATCTATGTATTTTGAAACTTTTTTTTGCCTCTAGCAGGAACTTAATATATTAAATCTCTTACTTAAAATATATATATATATATATATATTGACAAAGATGATTTTAGGGGCTAAATTTCGCTCATGAGATAATTTTCCAAGGTTTTCTCGAAAAAATATCCATTATTCTAAAAACAATTCGCCCAAATTCTATAGGATAAAATTATTTTGCCCTAAAAATCACCAAAATGTTATACAAACTATATAAAATCCTTATTAATTTGAATATTTTTACAAAAATATTGCCAAACATTTTTATAGTTGGCATATTGAAGGATTAGTAAGATTTGCCAAGGTTTCTACATTTCAAAATAAAATTTCATCCTTAAAATCATCCCTGCAAGTTCAGAGAAGGATTAGTAAGATTCACAATTTTATCTTTTAGTCGGTTTTCGATAAATGATGAAGTTGAAGCGCCTTCATCATGCATTTCTATTCATTGTGCTTTTTTGAAAATTTCTTCACATGTTGAGAGATCATACATACATAGTGGTACTCTAATATTTGGAATAGGCCTACTATGTACAATTGTACAAGCAAATTTCATCAATTCTAGAAGGATTTTAACTCAAAAGGTCTTTAAACATTTCTTGAAAAGCTTCACCTAGATTTTGCTTGATTTCATTCAATTTTTGTGTCGCAAGGTGGTTGATGTCTCATGTTTTGAATAATTTGAGGAATTTTTTCTTGATATCTAACTTCAAGCATTATTGATTGTCTGTATAAGTCATAAACCAGGTAATATTTATATCTTGAAGTCTGGCACCAAATTGTGTCATTTTTTTATCCTGATAAGTTATGTCTGTTGCGTCCTAGAATTTCTCACACACAAACCAACATATTTTGGGATCCTTTTCTCCTTCATAGATTGGAATGTGATTGAGACCCATTATTGTTTTCTTATATCTCCTAGAGGATGGAAATATTACAAGATTTTGGGTCGAAGACGACTAAGAAGTCAAATTATTTTATTGAGTGAAAATATTAATATTCAACTTGACTGGTACAATCTGTTGTTGGTTTTAAGATGGGATGTATTCAATTTCTAACTGCACTTATTTGTTTCTTGGATTTGGAATATCTACATGACAAAATTTGTCTACATACTCGACGAATCATCCTTTGAAGGGTCATGTCGATTCATTTTCACTATTTGTTTAATTTGAATCTTCCAATCATAGATTTGGTAAGGGGGCAGAGTCCATGAGGTATCTTGTGTGAAGAAGTGTATCTTCTTATTTATTTTCTTGTTCTTCAATTAGAATCGTATCTCTTATTTGATGAATTCTATTAGCTCGACACCACACCCTTGGTGATTTTTTATCCACATGAAGTATTGTCAGAGGAAATATGATATATGTGGGCGAGGACTTTTTGCAGGGGAAAGTTAAACCACAAGTATTGAATTGTCAATATCCATATCGACTTGGTGAATTGCTTGTTGGGAGCCTTGACTACCATGCTCAATTGCAAGCTTCTACTCCTCCCAGGGGCCATTGGGGTGCTCTCAAGGGATTCTCCAGTGATTTGAAACTCTTGAGTATATTTTCTATGATATTTCATGGGATCCCTCTCATTTCTCAACTCTGCTCACATCTTTTGTTTCTTGTCCTACTCTAGTTTTTGTATATTCATCAAGGGTTTATGGGTCTACATTTGAAATTTAGACTTCACATTTGATTCAATTATCATCCTATTGACTTCTAAAAGTTTTTATTTGGGTGTGCTTTGACTTCGAATTTGACTTTATACCATCTCAAATATCATCCAACCCATCAACACTGACCCAAATTACTCACGGTCGACAGTGTTGATCATTTCTTCTATGCTCATTTTTTTAATAATTATTCCTAAGATTCTTTGGCGTCTTTGTAGTTAGATTCCAAGAATCATTCCCACTCATCTTGTTTCTCTTTCCAATTAGATTTTGGTGGAGGGTTTTTCAGAAGGTGTCGATACTCAATGATTTCATTGACTCATTTTTATAAGAGGAACTTGAGAAGTAACGATATAACAATGCAAAGAAACCCATCATGAATTTTTGTATAAACTTTATTTTTGATGGTTTGGACTAACTCATTATCTTAAATTCATTTTTATTCAATGTAGTCTTGAATGATCCACTTGAACTACTCCTTTAGGTTTGTTCTTCCTCTATTTACGATTTTATGCATCAATTGTTCATCGGGGGTGAGACTGCACCTTAGATTGGATGAGATATTCGTACAACTCCTCTGGAATGGATTCTAAGAATCATTCATTCATATCTGAGAATAAGTGAGTGAGTGCTTCTGTTAGTGTAAGTCGATTTCGTCTTGGACAATTTTTGATATAATTGGTAATTTTACACTCCCACCATTTGCGTATGTCCTCCAATGTTAACATCTATGTGCCATTTTTTATGGACACCCATGTTCATAGCTACCTACAATGGAACCAATGTTGTAGTCTGAGGGAAATTATGAGATGGTTATCGATAGATCCTTACATAGAAAATAAACACTGCAACATCATGTAGAAGAAAATATAGACATACAGATAGACATACAAAATAGGTGACAGAACCATCAAAGAATTTAATTATATTCATAACAATCTCTATATTTCCATTACATACTCATGCATGTGTGTGTGTGTGTGTGTGTGTGTGTGTGATGTACAATTACTACTCGGTTACATTTTCTAATTGTTCGTTCAGTTGACTCTAACTATTTGATCTACTTTCCTAACAGACTACTACTATCGACTTGAGTAGTCAACTAAAGCGTCTAGTTGGAGGGGTCAACTAGCCCCTACAACACACTCCAATAAACAGAAGGAAACTATTATCATCATTTGATCAACATTCAAGTAGTCCAAAGTCATTATGGCAGATCATAATGTCAAGTATTACACCACCAGACTACCCACTACTGTGATTTGGGGTGGTCAATCAATACTGCATCACAAGACATTCATCTCAAACCATCCAATTGAGCACTCAATTCCATCACCAAATCCTTGGATAGGCGGACCTGAAAGTAGTATACGATCCACCATCCCAATCCTTCCATTATCATAGACAATAGTTCAACTATAATTATTTTTATTTCAATTATTGCTAGAATTCTTTCGTGAAACAACATATTATCTTGGTATCTTGTAACATGTTATCTTGGTATCGTCATAATTCCATGTTTAATAAAATATTTTTTGGGATTCGAAGAATTTAGTATTCTTAGTTTCATGTGACACATTTATTTGGATAATAAATTAATATTGACAAGATTGTTTCATATGCATGTTATGATTAGAAACTACTCTTTTAACGATAAAAAATTTAAACACATACAAGAAATAAATAGAAGGTAGAAAGAGTCAATTTTCTATTTTATATTTTGAGTAGGAATCTCTCTCTCTCTCTCTCTCTCTCTCTCTCTCTCTCTCTCTCTCTCTCTNTATATATATATATATATATATATATATATATATATATATATATATATATATATGGTTTATAGAGATCAACTCATCCCTCAAAACTAAATCTAAATTGGACACATACCTGTCTAGGTAAGTATTCTTAGTGCCAAACTATCATCTATCTACTTACACTATATTATTACTATCTCACTCTTTCAATCATCTACCAACACTCTATTTTTACTGTTGGACTCTATCAATCATCTCCCAACACTTTATTTTTACTTTGTGATATCTTTCAACAATGTAACAATCTTCCATCAATTACATTTTTTATTTATTTCTAACACTTGTCCTTAATGAAAAAATGAATTCTTAATGATACCTAGCATATATCGACATATTACAAATTTTGTCTTTACAAATGGCTCAATGAATATATCATCCATATTTTCATTTTTGTTACAATAAACGAAACACAATTCTTCTGATTTAATATTTTCTCTAACAAAATGATGTTGAGCTTCAATGTATTTTGATCTTGGATGGTAAATTGGATAATTTGTTAATTTCAATGAACTTTGATTGTCACACTTTTTAGTTGTAGGTACTCCTTGAATTTATCCCATGTCTTCAACAATGCACCTTAGCCAAATTGGTTCACAAAGTAGTGTGCGATGATTTGTACTCAACTTCAGGAGAGGACAATGAAACAATTGGTTGTTTCTTACTGCTCCAAGACACAGTCCCTAGATCCTATAATGAATATATATGTAGTTGTTGATTTTCTATCATCTAGATCACCTGCCCAATCAAAATATAAATAACCTATCAATGCAACATTCAAATTCAATAACAAAATCCGTAGTTCATTTTAGGTATAGAATGACTCTCTTGGTATTTTTCCAATGGCTTTAATGTGAGTTAGACTTGAAAGACTAAGTATACAATGTGAGGTATTATTGTGGTTAATTAATTAAAACTTCTGACTAGTTTTCTATACAAAGTACCATTCACTTGTTTTGTATCATCATCAATGTAAATCTTAGAATTTTTTTCTAATGGAGTGGACACTAATTTTAAATTATTTATATTGAATATTTTTCTATGTTCATTTGCATAATTTCTTTGAGCGATCAAAGTTTTACCATCTTCCCTCCATACCTCAACGCATAAACAATAATAAATCTTTCCAAGATCCTTCATTTCAAATTCTTGTGATAGTTGTCTTTTCATTTAATCAATAAAACTTGTTTCACTTACCATTATGATTAAATCATTAATATACAATGAAATCAAAGAAACATTGACATGTTCAAATTTTAGTATGTAGGTTTCCATAGTTCATCATAATGTTAAGAATATTTTATGGATAAAACTGTGTATGATATTTTGAAACGTCCAACATTTCGAGTGGACAATCCACCCATCATAAGGGACAATGAAGATAATAAGTTAGAAAATAGTATGATTTGGTTTGCATTTAAAGAGGAGGAAAGGTGAGTGAAGGTTGAGGAGGGAGAGTGAAATAATGGGATGAAAGAACAAAATGATAAAATTTAAAATTAGTCGTTAATGGAAATGTATAAATTATTCAAATTTAATTTAGCCGATGAGATAAAATGAGATTAACAAATGATAAAATTTTCAGAGGATATTAGGAGTTAAAATAATAATAAACAAATTAAATATTTTTAAGTTTGAGAATGCTTCTATAACACTCTTCTATGGTTATGTTCTTCCTCTCAACCACCCCATTTTGATAAAGGGTTTATGGAACCATGCACTTCTTTTGAATTCCATCATCTTTTCTATAATTTAAGAATTTTCTTCAAGTGTATTCTTCTCCTTGACCTAATATAAGGATCTTGATATATTTACATGTCTACTTTTCAACCAAATTTATAAACTCTTTGAAGTAATCAAAAAAAAACTTTTCCTTCTTAAGAATATACCCATGTTAACCTAGTTCTATCATTAAATAATATAATAAAATAAGAAGCTTCCCTAGTAATTTAATTTGCATTGGCCCAGTGAATAAGAAATGAGAGCGTTGGAATGAAGAAAGGTGGAGCCGAAGGGTTAGGGTTTTGCAGAGATCTTGTGATGCGTGGTTCCAGCAATGGCCCCATTAGGGCTCATGTCTCATAAGGAGGGAGGGCCGGCAGGTGTCTCCTACAGTCAAGCCACGGCGAACAGGACTGTTGCTGAGAGGTCGAAGCGACCGACCTTTGAGCCTTCGTCAGACCTGCGCTCGAAATTAATGGAGGGCGACATGTTCAAGGATCGAGAAATGGATATCGACCCAGAGAAAGGAGCTCTGCCCCCCACCACGTCAACTCCATGGATGCCTGGTAAGTGTATTCCACAGGCGCCACAAGCCCCAAAATATGTGATTAACTCACCACGCATAGAAGAGAAAAATAAATACATGAGAGACTATGCCCTGGTGGGAAAGTTCCTAGGTCTCTAGCTCTCAGAGCGAGATCTGATCAAATGGATACAATATTGGTGGAAGAAAAAAGGTCACTATGAGCTGCAACTGGGATCTAAGGGGTTTTTCACAATCATCTTCCACAACCTTGAGGATCATAACAACATCTTCGATGGGGGGCCCTATTTCTTCAACTCGGTAGGTCTCTTATTACGATTCTGGACAGAGATGTTTAGCCTTGAAAAGGAGGACTTCGCTCATGCACCTGTATGGATCAGATTATACTCCCTCCCACAGGAATTCTGGCTAGAGGAGGTACTGGCTGGCATAGGCAATACCATCAGCATCTATGTTAAGTCATCTAAATCCACCAAGAAAAGGCGCTACACCTCTTATGCACGAATCTATGTGTACTTGAATATAACTAAGCCTCTCCCATGATCCATCATACTGGAATATCATGACGAGGATTGGACCCAAACCATTGACTATGAACACATCCCATTCCGATGTCGAAAATGCCACGAGCACGACCATCTTTTTAGAGAGTGCCCCCTCAATACTGTTCACAAAGAAGGGAACCCAGACAGTGGCAAGGACAAGGATGGCTTCATTCAACCAACAGGGAAAAGAAGACCAGGAGGAAGGAAGCAACCAACTCAAGTAAGTAAAGATCCCTCAACTAGCAATAGATTTACAGCTTTACAAGACCAACCAGAAAGCCCCGCAAACCACATGCAGCTTAATGAACCACCTCTGGCTAATGGCTCTCAAGCGACCAAACAAGGGGAGGAAAGATCCCCACTGAGTAAGGGATCATATCTCATCCCCCTAAACACAGCTCAGGAATCGCAGGATCCTTTGGAGACAGAGGACGGAGACGCAGAAATGGAGTTGGAGGAGCCGGACCTAGCTAGAGTAGATTTGGAGCACCTCGAGCATGCCTATAGGCAGCAAAAACTATATACCATACCCAGAGATCAATTATGAAAGGTGCACAAATTATTCCTTAACTCCTCTGTTGGGTCCTCGACAAGGGCTATTCAAGGGCTAGGAATACAGAGAAGTCAATCGAAAAACATAAGTAAATCTCAGAAAGATGAAAAGAAAAGAGGGAGGAAATCCACCAACAAGCTTATTCAAGAAATAGGCCACTTCATGGTAAACTCAGGGAAAATCCACCTGATCTCGGACAACTTCCCTCCTCTCCCCACACCCCCGTCATCATGAAGATCATCTCATTGAATATCAGAGGCCTCAATGGGCGTAGCAAGCAAAAATTGCTACGAGATCTGATTTTAGCTGAAAAACCTGATATAGTTCTTCTGCAGGAAACAAAATGCACCTCAGAAGATGTCGATAAACTACTCCCCTACTGCTGGAAGCAAGGGGAAGCATTCTTAGTAGGGGCCACAGGAACAACAGGAGGACTAGCCATCCTCTGGAACACAAACTCAGTAATGCTAGAAAACTTCATTGCCACAAGATGGTCCTTCACAACATACTATAGGCTCATTGGTTCAAATAATCCGTGACACTTGACTAATGTATATGGCCTGGCCAACATAAGGGAGAAGCCAACCTTCCTCAGGAACTTGAACTACTTATCCACTCTAAATCAGCACAAGAGATGGATTATTGGAGGAGATTTCAATATCATCCACAGCCTGGAGGAGAAGAAATGGGGATCAAGACGACTGGATCGAGAAACCAATGACTTCAACAGCCTCATAGATAACCTTCACCTTATTGACTTGGAAACTATCAATGGCACTCATACTTGGACAAATAGAAGAACTGGCACACACCAAATTGCTTACAAACTCGACCAGTTCTTCATCTCAGATTCTCTCATGTTGGAAGGCACGGCTCTGGAGGCTACCATCCTGAATCTCTCTGGTTCAGACCATTGGCCTATTCAACTATGGCTAGATATCCCAACCACGTTGGGGAAAAAACCTTTCAGATTCGAATAGTTCTGGCTTGACCACCCCGATTTCCAGGCAAAAATACAGAACTAGTGGAGGGAGGCAGAGGTCCCTCAAGGCTAAAAAATGTACAGATTCCAATAGAATTTAAAGAACCTCAAACAACTTCTCAAGATCTGGAATAAGAATACTTTCGGAAACCTCTTTGAATCCCAAAGGTAGTTATCATAATGCGTGAGTGAAATTCAAAATCAGATCAGAACTCAGGGGCTAAGAAATGAACTAAAAGCCCAGGAAGAAACAGTAAATCAACAGCTGGAGGCTAGGAAAAGACAAGAAGAGATTATCTGGAAATAGAAGTCGTGCATCCAATGGCTCAAGGAGGGAGAACGCAATACCAAATTCTTCCATAGGATGGTCATCCATAGGTGGCACACCAACAAGATCACCAGCCTTATCTTTGCAAATGGGGAGACCCTTCACTCCCAGGAAGACATGGAATCGGATCTGCTTGGATACTATCAAGATATCCTCACAGAACCTATCCCAGATAGACATGAGGCCATTTCTAAGGTCACTCAGCATGTGCCCTCCCTTGTTACTCAGGAGTAAAACGCAACTCTTCTCCAGCCTATTTAAATTGAGGAGGTGGATCAGGCGCTCCAGGACACACCCAAATGCAAGGCCCCAAGACCTGACGGCTTCACCAGCGATTTCTTCCACCATTGTTGGCTGATGATCAGGGTCGAGGTGTGGGAAATTCTAGAAGATTCCAGATCCATGGGACAGGTCCTCCGAGTACTAAATGCGACCTTCCTCACCCTCATACCCAAAGAGGGACAGGCTCATCACCCACAACAGTTCAGACCTATATATCTTTGTAATGTAATTTATAAACTACTGACAAAGGTAATTGCTAGAAGACTCAAGCCTATCTTACCGACAATTATCTCCTCAGAACAATCAGGCTATGTTGAAGGAAGACAAATCATGGATAGCGTCATCCTCGCTCATGAAGTGATCCACTCTCTACAGAAGACCAAAACTCCAGGTATGCTCCTCAAATTAGATCTCTCTAAAGCCTTTGACAAGATAAGCTGGGAATATATGCAGACAATTCTCCTCACTTTTGGCTTTGATCAAAGCTGGGTATATTGGATTCTGAATCTAACCTCTTCAGCTTTCTTCTCCATTCTTGTCAAAGGTGTCCCCTCTCAACCCTTTTCTCCCTCAAGAGGAATCAGGTAGGGGGATCCCCTCTCTCCTTTCCTCTTTATCATTATGGCTGAGGGTATGGGATGCTCCATTCGGGAAGCAGTTGAAAGCAAACTAGTGATTGGCTTACCCTTGCATGGCATCTCCCCTCCCATCTCACACAATCAATTTGTGGACGACTCGCTTCTAATGGGCACCCCAACAGTCTGCGAAGCCAACACTCTACTTGCCATTCTCCAAACCTTCTTAGACGCCTCAGGGCTAGACTGCAATAGGGAAAAATCCCAATTTTTTTTCTTCAATACACCACCCCCGATTCAGGTCCATATCACTGAAATCTTAGGTTTCAACAGAAGATCCCTTCCATCCAAATACCCTGGCATCCCCCTGATTGACAATGCCCTTTGGAACTCCTCATGGGAACACCTTCTTTCCTCCTTTACCAAAAGGCTCTCCTCCTAAACCTTCCGAGTTTTAAATCTTCCCAGTCATATCATTCTTCTCCGAGCTGTCCTTCAAGCCCTTCCTGTTTACTCCTTTTCAGTGCTAGCGGCACCAATATCTATTCTCACAACCATCAAAAATATATAGAGAAACTTCTTCTGGAAAGGCATCAACTCAGGTAGGAAAATGGCGTTGGTCAGCTGGGATAAATTATGTCGACCTAAAAACCAAGGTGGCTTAGGACTACGAGATCCCCTCATTATGAACAAGGTTTCGAGCGCCAAAATTTGGTGGCAGTGGCTCAAGCATCCCAAGGACCTCTGGGCCAGATTCTGGAGGAAAAAATATACGCCAAATGTGGCAGAAAAGAACCTAATTCGATGGAATGGGGAAGGCCCTGGCTCCCTGATATGGACAAAGGCCAGGAAAAACAAGCAGTTGGTTACCCGAAGCACCTTTTGGGAAATCCGAAATGGGGAAAATACTCTCTTCTGGCAGGATTCCTGGAAACAATGGCTAGCTCTAGACAACAATGGTTGGGAAAGAGACATCTACCCACAAGCTAATCTTGCAGGCCTGAAGAGAGTTGTTGATTACTGGCAGGACAATTCCCCCGAAGACACTTGGCACAGTTGGCACCTGGACAAGGAATGCATCAATCTGGGAGTGCATGTGGACCTGGCACCCTGGCACGAGGAAATGGCCAAATGGAAAAATGCCAAAATAGCAAGAGAAGATATTCTTCACTGGGGACACTTTCCAAAGGGAACCTACAACACATAGGAGGCTTATCAAATCATAACTCAGGTAGACCCTCCACCCACTAAGGATGTTTGGCGCAAAATCTGGAGCCTTAAACAGTGGCCAAAGATCACCCTCTTTCTCTGGCTAGTCTCCCACTCTAGCATTCTTACTTGGGACTTATCGAAAAGAGGTTTTGTTGGGCCTTCCATATGCATGCTTTGTGAAGGGGAAAAAGAAACCATGAATCACCTCCTCAACTCTCGTCCTTACACCACCCAACTCTAGGATCAAGCAACACTCATCATGCGCAAGTCAGATCGACATAGAGAGAGTGTAATTGATACTATCATAGACTCGAGAGACCAGGCTTTCCATTCCCCCCTCCTCAATCACATTTGGCAAATTCTTCCAGGCTTCATCCTTTGGCACACTTGGAAAGAAAGGAACAGGAGGATCTTCCGAAATCTCTCTCTCTCCTAGCAACAGTGCTGGCATCAATGTCACTGCAACATCCTGGAGACTATCAATCTCCAACAGTGGACCGAAGATATCATGCACAACACTCCTTCTGAACTCTTAATCCTACAACAGTGGCAGCCTCTCCCTTCTTTCCCTCCTCTGCCCCTCTCTTCTCCATCCATCCCCCTTACAAGCCCCTCCCTTTGGTCCCCTCCCCCCAGCCAATTTCATAAAACTTAACTTTGATGGAGCCTCTAAAAGCAATCCAGGAGCAGCAGGTTATGGGGTAGTCTTCCGCAACCACCTAGGGCACATCATTCTAATCAATGTAGGAAACCTTGGGCATTCCACAAAAAATGACGCAGAACGCTGGGGATTCATCCACGGGTTGCAACTAGCCACTGACCACAATTTTAACAAATTAGTAGTTGAGGGGGATTCACAGATCATCATCAATCTGCTACGCAAAATTCTAAATGGAGCAAAATTGGATAGAATATCGCCTAGTTGGAGGCTTTCACATGGCTTACAGATGGTCACCAACCTAATGAAACCAACTTAGGCAGTCATCCCTGCCCATTTAGAAGAAAGGTTAATCAAGTTGCAGATGAGCTAGCCAATATGGGCACTACTTGGACTGGTCCTGAACTCCTTTGCAATTCATCTTTGGAACCTGATCACCCCATTATCTAGCAGTGTATCCATAAAGTTGGATTAGTGGACACTCCCTCAGATGGGGTGTTATTGTGTCCCACACGGCACGACGAGGAGGTGAGGCATGGCCAACAAAGCACAGATCCACGTGAAGGGCTCGTGTCTTCACCCACCACCCTACATAGGCATTAAATAGCCATTAAACATGGCACGAGGAGCAATTAAACACTTCCCTCCTCCCCTCTACGCTCATTCCATGGCTATGTTCTACTTTCTTTTTGTCTGTCCCTGCATGGGCCTCAATTGGCATCCCTCTTGGCAGCCTCCGTCTGAGATTTCTAATACTTGCAGGCTCAGTATAGCCCTGGTCTAGTTGCAGGCTTCCTGTTGATCCCCTTTGCACCTGACGCCCTTCAGCCAATTTACAACGCGAACCATGCCTCGGCCTCGAGGGCGCCCGCGAAGAGGCTCCCCTTGGAAACCTCGTCAGCCCTCTGTTTCACCTCCAGCCTTGACTTCCTCTTGTTCCTCTCCCTCCATTTAGCCAGACTCAACTCCTTCTTCTCCCACTTTAGCAGCTACGCATTTGATAGCCTGTCTATCGTTCCCAGACTGCCGACTTCCAACTCGAGCCACCTCCCTGAACCGCCCTTGTTCGAAACTCCACTCACATCAATTCCTATCTCTGTTAGGCTGAGTATGGGGGAACCACCTCCATGTAAGCCTCAGAGCACCAAGAACCAGCCCCCAAACCCTTTCTCTGATACTCAGCGTCGAGAAATCCTGACAATTCTATTTGGCTTGGTCTTCGAACTCTGCCAGGGGGTGGAGGATCTCCAATTCCGCTTGCTCGCTGTGGATGGAAAGATAGCAATCTTGCTCCAGCTCCTTACTTCTCTGCAAGAATCTATCCCCTTGGACCTCGCCGACGAGGCTATGATAGTGGAACCTGAGGGCGCAGTTAATGAAGGAAAGGCCCAGGAGCAGAATTCAGCAAGAGATGAGCAACATGGAGTCAAGCCTGCGGAGAAAGCAAAGGAGATGGACACAGGACGTGAAGTGAAGCAATATACCCAGTCAACAATCAGAAGGACCGAAGGAGGCGTGGACGCGGTGAAGCAATGGGCTGACAAGGTGACATATGTCGAGGAGGAGCCATGGTCAGGGGCTGTCCATGACACCTGGCCAGGCTACCTGCCACATGTCTGAGGTCTTTAGAACTTTTCCAGTCTCTTTGGTGTCTTTACTTTTAGTTGATGTCCAGTTAGTTTTGAACAGGTCACTTAGTCTATCACACTTTTTATGTTTGACTTCCATGCTGGCTAGACTGGTTTCCCCTCTGTTGGGCCAGTCCAGTAACTACAACTAAGTATATTCTCTGTACTCTGTATCTCTTTTTGGTCTAGCAAGGCCCTTTATATATAATACCACTAACTTACAAAAAAAAAAAAATTGCATTGGCCCACACAAATCAATGTGCACTAGTTCAAGAAAATCTTTAAAGTTTCCATTTATCTGTCCTCATTGGAAACTCATTGCTATCTTGTTTTGCTAGTGCAAAACCATCACATTCAACATGCTCATTATTAAAAAGTAGAATACCTTTCACCATATATTTTCTTTCAAGTAAAACTAGAAATTTGGGATTTAGATGTCCATACCTTAAGTGCCAAAGTTCTTTTGTAGACAAATTTGTAGATAAAAAAGTTTGATGACATCAAGTTTGTATAGGCCTACCACTTTGATTCCTTCTCCTATTAATTTCTAGTGATCTTTCATGTCCTTTGTTTGACTATGATTTCCATTAGACCAAAACCTGTATGTGTTAGTCTCCTCCACAATATTTGGATTTAGGATGCAAGAGAGGGGGTTAATCCATGTAGTAAAACTCACGGGAAGTGTTGAACCCAATGTCCAACAATCTCCTCCCCAACGTGTGTCGGGTGAGTTTTGAAATCGAGACCTATCAATATGATACCATTTGTTGGACTAGGATTACCATTAGACCAAAACCCACAGGCGTTAGTCTATGCCACAATTTTTGAAGTTAGGATCCACGAGAGAGGGTTAACCCATGTCATGAAACTCCTAGCAAGCACTCAACCTATTTTGTAACATTCTTCACTTGTCAACTTGAATTCAAAAATTCACCTTTTAAACCTTGATTTTGATTTCTAAAACTAAGATCATATTTTTCATAACCTCTGTTACAAATATTACATTTTTTATTTGTCTCACATTACCATTTGGAAAATTTATATATACATCACCATATCCTTTTATTTCATGAAATCTATCATCCCTTATATATATTTTAGCACCATTAGTTTTCTCATTATAGGTTTTAAACAAAAATCTATTACAAGTCGTATGAATATATTCTCCTCAATATATGAACCATGCATTGCAATCATCTCTTCCTGTTGATAGCGCTACATAATAAATAAATAATTTTTTGTTTTCAAGGTCATAACTTACATCTGCTTCTCTATCAAAAAAATTTCCTTCTTGTCTTTTATATTTGGATTCATTAAACTTATTTTCTTACATTCATAAGCATAGTGTCCAAAATTACCACAATGGTTACATGCATCATTCTTCTTCACACCGATAGTTGTCTTTGATGAATATCCACCTTCATACCGTTTCATGCTAGGTTTTTCTTCTTTTTTCTTCACCCATATATTTTCTTGCTATGGTCTCTTACCTTTAGCCATAAAATCTTGATCTAAATTTTGAAATTATTGTTGACACTCTTATTCATTTCCTCTTCTTTCATACATATCCCTATCATGCCATAAAATGAATGTGCTTTCTCTCTTGCTGCAAGACTAATGATAAATACTTGATATTCATGAAACATACCACTTAATATTATAGTAACTAGATCACTACTTTATTCTTAATAATATTACCCAAATTATCTTTTAAATATTTAATTCTAGAAAGATAATCAATAATATTTTTGTTTTCTTACATTTTAATTGAAATAAGTTTTCTCTATAAAAATATCACTCTATTTGTATTCATTGTTTCATACAAACCTTTTAATTTCTCCCATATCTCACTATGTATTGAATCATGTTATATGAGGAATGATAATGTCTTTCAGAGACATTCACAAGATAACATTTTCTTTGGTTTCTCTTTTTTTTGAATCTTGAACTGAGTCTACAAGAGAAGTTGGTTTAGATTTAGTTCCACTCATAATTGCCCATGCATCGTATCCTTCTAAGAAATTGTGCATCTTAAACTTCCAATTTATATAATTCAATCCATATAACTTATTTTCCTCATTTAGATAGGAATATGTTAGATTTGACATTGATAAATAGAAAAATAAATATGAGCAATTTATTTGCAATAGAAATTACCTCAAGTTAACTAATGACTCTATCACTCCACCACAATTTTGAATTATTCCCACAAGGAACGTGTTCCTCATGCTCTCTCACACCAAGCTCTGATACCAAATAAAAAATTTAAACACACACAAAAAATAAACAAAATGCGTAAATAATTTTTTCTATATTTCATATTTTGAATAGGAAAATATAATTGCACATATATAATTTTTTTGGAGATCAACAGATCCCTCAAAACTAGATCTGAGTTGGTCATATACCTATCTAACTGAGTATTCATAATGCCAAATTCTATTGTTTATATACCTACAATCCACTTTTATTGTTTGACTCTTTCGATCATCTACCTACACTCTATTCTTGTTGTCCTACTCTTTCAACCATCTTCCAACACTCTACTCTTACTATCTAAGTCTATCAATCATACGTCAACACTCTATCCTTACTTTCTAACATATGTCAACCCAAAAATACGTTAACACTATAAAAATGTGGGAGTAATTACATTTATTCATTTCTTTTTAATGTTAACATACATTCATTTAGAAATAAATTTTGTTTTCAAAACAAAAACATGAAAAATACATTTGATGATAAGGATAGAAATTTAAGATGTGAAAGAATAGAACTTTTAAAAACACAAAGGGTAGGTTTTTGTCTTTATGAAATGCATATAAGGGTGTTTCTTTGTCTTAATAAAACACATGTATTATTATTCCCTTCCCTTCAGGTTGATAGGGACTATAGTAATCAATTTTCTAGGGATATATTAGTCTTGCACAAAAACCAACAAATTTATCCTAAGTTTTTTCAAAATTTTTAAATTTTTGGAGTTGCATTTGATATTATATCATAAGTTTTGAGTTTGGTCCTCTTGTTTGGCCTCATATCGAGGTCAAGGAAAACTTAGAATAAATTTTAACATAATTTACCTGGTTTGAATGTTAACTTAGAAAACTAGGTACAAAATGAAGTAATGTTAACTTTCAAGTTAGCATTAGTTCCCTAACATTAA
>ML776761.1:553393-574412 GCA_009831015.1 Picea engelmannii | reverse complement strand
ATCTTTGGAAGTTCTCAATGTGCTCGGTAACTGAACCCTTTTGCTTGAGATTTATCAATTGGCTAAAGAAGGTATTGCTCCTTGTATCCTCATAGTGTTCTATCATTTCTTCTGTGAAAATTGTCCAAGTGACGAGTGATTTGTGAGAACAAAGCCATCGATACCAAACAAATTTATTAGGTTATAAATATAAAGAATCAATTCGTACTTTTTGTGTATGTGGCACATTATGGAGATCAAATAATTGCTCCATCTGAAGTATCCATGTGATTGGGTCCTTTCCATAAAACTTCCTCATGTCAATCTTAGGAACGTGCTTGGCCTTCAAACCAAAGTTGGAGTTTCTCCATTCTTGATTCACCTTACTTGTGTCCACATCATGAATTTCATGGGATGCATTTTCACTTTCAGGTGTCTTCTCTGTTATGAAATTTTTCAATACTTCCATGATCTCCCCTTTTAAACCCTCCATCATCTCTTGTAACTATCTTCTTTTGTAAATCATTTATGTCCCTATGCATTTCTTCACCTTCGTAAAGAGTCCAAGTAGGATTTTCTGGAGGCTTATTTGGTGTAGAAGTTCCCTTTTTGGGTGGCATGTTGGCAAAGTGTCACTTTTGAACCTTGATTTTGAGGTGGTTCTGCTAGACAATATTTCTTCTGTACTATCTCCCAAGTTTGGCCATTCTGGGTATGAAACTTTATTTTATGTAGTTTTTTGATATTTCTTCTTTGCAATTCCACAGTTCTGATCAAAATTGGATGTGCCAAGTGGAATTTATGGTAACTTCCCCAGAACTTGTTGATTTTTGTCCTTTCCAGGAGGTCTCACTTGTATAGCATGCTTTGCACAAAATAATTGATATAAAATTCTGAAACTCACACCCAAAATACTACAGACTGTCCACGATCCAATGCAACCAGTCCCACTCAATTTGGATACTCTAGGAAGAAGTTATGATTGTTTTACCTAGAACACCTTCTTGAGACTAGTCAATAGGACTAGTCAGATACCCTATCTTACACATGGTGTATCTACAAATTTATGATGACCAAGAAGCTGAAATATTTACTATATATACATTACTAATTTCTATAAATGGCCTCCAGAGTTTAGGGTCTGAAATGTTACAGAAAATGTTTTATAGAAAAAATTCCACAATGACTCGTTTCAGGATGATTCAAGAACCCTATCGTGTACAGGTTGTATCCTTGAAAGTATAAGGCCTCAGGAGATTAATTTTTAACCCAACGTACCTTGATCCATCTTTTAAATATCCTCCAAGCTGTTCCTTCTGAAGCGTTGTAGAAAAAAAGTTATAGTGAAAATTCCATGGTGTCTCAGATGTAGCAGAGAAACCCCAAAACCTTGAGCTCTGATACCATATGTTAAGAACCAAATATCAATATAGCATAGAAAAACCTCATAAAAAGTATTCAACGTCTTGAAAAAGAGATAATTTCAGATAATAATCCTCTTCGAGGGGGCAACCTCCTTTTACCCCACTTAAATGTTCAAGTACAAGATAATTCAAAATGAAAATGTCTCTTTGGTATATATAGGAGACTAGGAGGTATAATTACAACTAATGGCCTAAAGCCGAAATAAATAAAATAACATTACTAATCTAATATGCCTCCATTAAGCGGTAAT
Organism: Picea engelmannii; assembly: GCA_009831015.1. Lineage (NCBI taxonomy): Eukaryota > Viridiplantae > Streptophyta > Pinopsida > Pinales > Pinaceae > Picea > Picea engelmannii. The sequence continues at coordinate 572,758 of ML776761.1, read as the reverse complement.
AAATAACATTACTAATCTAATATGCCACAATTAAGGGGTAATGAGTCAATATTAGGGCTTAACAATCTTACCATTTTCTCTATAAATTTGTTTCTGGAATGATTCAGATGGTGAAACTAGGATGCTATTGAGAAGACATATCTAGGTACCAGTGGTGAAAATTTAAGCTCTTTATTCACTATAAGTTTGGAGATACACTATGTGGAAGATAGGATTTTTTACTAGTCCTGAAGCTAGTCATAAACAAATATTCTGGGTAAAACAATCATATGTCTTCATAGAGAATCCAAATGAAGTGAGACAAACTGCATTGAAAAGAGTATGGGTTGTAGTTTCCTTTGTATAAATTTTAGAATATGATCTTAAATATTGAGCGCGGAGAATTTTGTACAAGTTCCCTCTCCTGAATAAACCATAATTGAATAAGGTCTACCATTTTATCTATCTCCTTTTCTAGGAGGATTCAAAGAGTGAAACTTGGAGGATTTTCAGAAAATACATTGAGTAATATTATCTTCAAGATCAAAGTATTCCAATAAGTTAAGAATTGCATAAGTTGAAGAAGTCTTATGAAGCATTATCAGGTTCTATGTGATGGTTGGTTGATGGTGATGATTTAATGTAAAGTTTTATTATCTCTCATATATTCTTGGGTGGAACGAAGGGGAAATGATGGAGAGGTCAACCCTCTCTTGATATTGGAGGATTTTATATTCTTTTTGAGGTTTATCCTTCCCTTTATATTTGGAAGTTGTAGCTACCTTTGGAAGTCATTACTTCCTTTGAAGGATAATACATGCTTACTTCTTATATATTGTGCATGGTGTATTGGTGTATCTCTTATACTACTCTTCATTTTTCATTGGATAGTATTCATTGTTGATTGGATACAAATTGAATACATGATCTTGTTGAAGTACAAGTTCAAAAATACTAATTTCTCTAAATATTGATGCACCCCTCTCTCAGTATTTCCAACAATATTTATGCATGGCAGGGGCTTCACATGTGTTGTGATCTTGTGATATTGAGTTGTTGTGATCTTGTGATCTTGAGCTCCACTAGGTGTTGTGATACCTCTTATTTACATGCTTCTCTTGCATCGCACACAAAGTCCTCTAATATTTGGAGAAACTTGTCTAATGTGGTCTTTACCTACTTCTGTCTCTCTCCGTGAAGAGAAAGTAGATGTCTCCAATTCCAACAAACCCAACACATTGGAGAGCCCACTAGATGACGTTCTTTATGCATGTTGAACTTCTTGCATAATAACAAACTATTTTCTATAAGTACCTATTAATGATATTTTTTGTAAGTACCTGTTAATGATACTTTCATCTTGTATATATTTACAATATTGCACTATGTTTACACCAACTAAGTAATATTGTCAAAAAAGTAATTTCAGAAGTAAGGCAAGCTCTTACCAAATTGCAATTGCTTTTACCATATTGTAATTGAGAGGTCAAACACTTCCTCGGTTGTGATATCTGCATACAAGTTGCTGACATAAAACATTGTTCGCTAATGCAGGTTGGGCACCTGTAATCCCTTCTGCATCATCCCTCACCCAACACAACCATCTTCCATTGGTAGTGGAGTTCAATTTTTGAACCGATATTTGTCCATTGATGGATTTCCTTTGAGCACCCTTTTGCATCATCCCTCGTCCAACACAGCCATCTTCCATTGGTAGTGGAGTTCAAGTTTTGAACCGATATTTCTCAATTGTTGGATTTCGTTCAAGCACACAAATATTGAGGCCAGGTCATTTTTTTTCCATGATTAATATATTGCACCATTGTGTTTGATATTTGATTCAATATGTTTCTGTGCAAAATAAATCGATTCTCATCTTTCTTTTTTTCTTTTTTTTTCCACTACCTTGCAATGTTATTTTTTCTTACTTATACTTGAATTTCACTGCCAATAACCTCTGTCTTTATATATTGGTTGAGTAATTTCCTGGGTGTGAAATTTCATGATCATCCGTACAGTTTATTCAGAACCAAGATGATGAGGGTTTACAGTTGGGATGTATTCCATAATGATCACTGACATTGTTTGTAAACACTCAATTAAACTAAAAAAAACTCAAATTTAATGATGTACTCATAATAAATATTTCCCATTTTTAATGAAATATATACAAACTTAGTTTAAAGGAGTAAGGATATTCTAAGGCACGATCAATCTTGCAAGGTATAACTTTGAAGATTTCACATTTTCTTTATCGTACAATAATGGAGTAATCACTTTATGTTTGAATACAAACTAGTTGATATATAAATAAATAGAAAATGAATGTCTCTTCCTTATACACTACGGTCATGATCTTAAACGCAATGCTACGGTTTGGATTCTGAAAATGACTTGCTGGTTTCAGAGTCTGTGTTGTTGTATTTGTAAACACCGTTTATGTACTTATTCACGTGCTTGGTGGTACAGTTATTCCTCCATCAACCTAGATTTTGGATTTTTCGCTACAGTAATGTTGGGGCATTTCTTTAATATTTTTTTAGACACTCTTGACTATATGGGAATCTAATTAAAAAATCAAATGAATGCATGTATATCTATTCATGAATTATACAAAAAAAAATATAATTAAAAAACATCATGACATATTAAAAACCATCACTGTTTTTTTAAGACCATACTCATAAGTTTTTAAGAAAACTAAACAATTCATTGTAGGAAGAAACGAGGAAACCTTATCTACTTACAGTCAATGCATATAAGAAACATGCAAGTAAAATAAACCAATGACAATTCTTCCCTACCCTAAAGGCAGGGACTTGCTGCTCCGCAACGTTTCTTGCCTTTCTTGTTTTTCTAGAAGAGAGATGACTTTTAGGATTTCCTAGTAGATTTAAATCCTCACAATTTTTAGAACCAAAGTTAATAGATTTAATTCCTAATTTTTTTTAAAACCAAAGTATGTCCTTTGGATGGATAACGAAACCTTGTTCTCTCAATTGAAAAGTGCCCCTCCTCGGGTTCTATGCTATCTTCTCGAATTCATATTGGTTATGGGGATCATATAAAAGAGTAGACATTGTCTTTCATTTAATGTAATTGAAAACATGTCTTAATTTATGCACTCATTCGAGTCCATATCTCCTCCAAGAACAAGCACACTAGATTGTAATTTAAAAATTATATTACATTTTATATGATTTATTTATTTAAATAAATAAGGGAAACAGCTGCAAAGTAAAATAAGTCCAAAATAATTAGTCCATATTTAGATTTTAGACAAGCACACTTAATTGTGATTTAAAAATTATCATACATGTTATATGATTTATTCATTTAAATAAGGAAAATAGCTGCAAAGTAAAGTAATTAATCTCTTTTTAGAGTTTAAATTACGAGTTTTTTACTATTGGTTGACTGGAAGCTTTTGTGGTTGACTTGAGATTAACAGTGTGGTTATAAATTATCAGTTGTATATCTAAGCTGTCAAATATCTCTTCGGAAAGAGTTTTTCTGGTTGACTTTAGATTGACAGTATGCTTAGTCTGGTTTTGAATCATAATTTTTAGTATCTGAGAAAGTTATATACAATCCCTAGGTATCTTGTTACAGCTAAATTTTATATCCTTCAATTGACAACAAGTAGCCATTAGTCACGTTGACCAAACTTTACAATAACTACGAATTGAGCATAATAATAAACTTTTGAATTTAACTTCTTCTATATTAATCCTAAGTGATATTCATAAGAGAACCATCTGTAATAATAATTAATAATAATTGCAAGGTGTCCACCAATAATTGTTGATATAGCCGAATCTATAGTAATTAAGATAAACTCTCACTGGTTTTTTTTATTTCCATTAAATTTACCGTTCCAAGAAAAAAAATTATTATTGGATGGAACATAGAGATTATTGTTCGTTATGGGAGTTAAATCATATTGTTTAATCATTGATATATATATATATATATATATATATATATAATGACTTGAGAAGTTTTCTCTTCCCCCTTTTGTTTTTATTTTGGTTCTAACGTAAAGATACCTTGATTGTGAGTTTTGCAGGTGGACAAGTAAGGGTGCCAGCGCCAGAATTTCTGCAATTACCGCCACATCGTTTCTCCACGGGTGTTAATTAAAGATTCCCAGTGTCGGATTAAGATAATTGGCAAGGCAATTTCACTTAGAATTATTCGTAATGTAACATTGGTCGAACTTAAATATCATGTATCATTATAAAAGTTAGAACATCTCATGAAATTTAATTATTTATTGATGTTTTAGAGTGTCCGAAATTTTAAACATTATAAATGTCATATCATTTTTACGTGCACTTTGGATACTATTTATTGATGTTTTTGAGTGTCCAAAGTTGTAAACCTTATAAATGTCCTATCCTATCACTCTTATATGAATTTTTTAGTTTATATTATAAATGCCACTAATTATTAGTCTTTGTTGTAGGCATAGAGGGACTATAGCGATCGATAAATCGTTGACTTCATATTAGTTTGTCCTTTGACCACAAATATTTCCATATTATCTATTGTTGGAACAAGGGAACTGAAAACATCAATTTTTATATAAAAAAAAGTACTATATTTGTCATGATATGATTGGACAAGGGATTGGAGATCTTATTGTCGACTTCGCTATTCCCAATGTTATATATGTTGGCATATCCAAAGTATTTGATCGTATATGGTCTTTTTTGAATCATATATTTTGTTATGGATTCGCCGATGGTGGATTAATGCTAGCATTAATTCGAATGTTTGGTTTACCATTTTATGCTAGATAAATTTATGGAAATGTTAGATATGGTGGCATATCCAATGTTTGGCTTTCCAAAACATTATGCGGTGTTCGAACTATTGTTACAAAAAATATAATTTTTCTTTTTGGGATACGTCAGAGTCCTACCACATCGAATTTTTTGTTAAATGTTTACAGTTCATTTCTGACAGACTTAAATGTTTACCTAACAGGCTTGGTAGTGTTGAATGGTTACTTAAAAGGCTTGTTACAAGATATTTTCTTTTGTTTTTAAAATTTTTATGCTCCAACGACGTTGTTGGTTCAGTGGTCCATGCTTGCTTTTTGCATGCCACTGATTTCTTATTTTCATGTTGTCGTTGTTCTTTCTTGCATGTTCATGTTGTTGCAGTTTGGACGTTTGGGTTTCTGCAATCACGATTGGAATGACATTGTTCCTGGGGGGTGGTTTCTGCTTGCTTTTTTCTTCGTTGTATGTTGTTTATTGTTGCTTGATTCGACTTTGCAAGGTACCGGTCCTGCGCCTGCAGTTGGGCCTTTTAGTGCTTCTTAGTTGGGTTCTTGTTTGGTGCTTGTTCTTGTTTCGCTAGGGTTTGAAAATGTTGGGATGCTGCATCTGCGGTTGGATCTTTGGTCACATTTGGTTTTGCACTGCAATTTTCATAGAATACTATTAAGATAAAATAACAGACTAAAGAATTGCAGGCGGTGTAAATTGCATCTATTATGCGTTGAAGCAAAGTTTGTTGGCCTCAAAATATATTTGATGGTTGTCGATGCTTTTTACATGGATTCTGTGTTACTATGGTTTTATAGTTATGACAATGGATTTTGCTGTGTGGGAGATATAGTTGTTCTCTCCATTTTACTTTCCTGTTGTAAACTATGTTTGACTCTAGTTTTTCGCGTTTATGTGTCCATTCCGAGTGACCGTCGTTCGGTTGCATAGTTGGCCACTTTTATGGATGTCACTTCGCGAATAGGTTCTATCGGACCGTGACAGGTCGTGTTTGGTGTATACATTAGCTTTCCTGAATTAGTTTTCTTTAAAAGAATCCTAGGAAGAAGAGAATGCAATTTATGAAATTATAGGTTTCCTAGACCATGGAGCCTTCATCCCATACTTAGACAGTTTTTGCATCACAGGTTGATGGGGTAGGTAGATGAAAATTGACAATCGGAGAGTTCCGCGATATACAAATTGACAATCAGTCAGTAACGAGAGTTTCACGATCATTCCGACCGACCGCAGTTGGATTCCATACTTAGCCAATATTATGGGCGTGCCTTCACGGATAGGTTGTATCGAACTATGGTGTATACATTAGCATTTCCGAATTAGTTTTGTTTAACAGTAGGGCTCCTTGCAGAAAACATTGAAATTTATCAAATTATAGGTTTCCTGGACAACATAGATTAAACATAGGAAATATGTAATTGTATAGAGTAGATATATACAGCCTGCACGGAGCCGTCATCCCATACTTAATCAGTTTTTTCATCGTGTGTTTTTAGGGTAGGCGGATGAAAATTGACAATCAGAGACTTCGGCAATATAGAAATTGACAATCAGACTTGTGGACTATTTGAATTTGAAGGCCTTCATGTCCAAAAAAGTTAACATTGTCGAAATAGTTTACTTTACATGCGTTTTACATACCCTGGTGGACAAAAAACACACCAAAAAAATATTGAGCATTTTTTGGATCGCGGGTTCTTGGGATGGTAGGCTCTAGGTTCGGTCCCTATTGTTCCATGTCCTACAAATATCACAAACAGTTTCGTGATATACAAAATGAAAATCGGGTTTGCGCACTATTTGAATTTCAAGGGCTCCTTCCAAACAACTATCATTTTTGAATTACTTTTCTTTGCATACGTTTTACATATGCTCGTTAACAAAAATAAAGCAATAGTAGTAATGCCTGTGACATAGGGCTCCATCCTCGCTACCTTCTGTGCTTCCCAATACACATTAAGTATGCTTTGAAAAGTTAGAACCGAGAAGACAGGTTCGAAAAGATGGGCTTTAATAACTAGAAATCCCGAGGACATATCCAATTAAAATTAATAGACAACCAAATATTATGGGATCTGGTAATTTGTTTTTGCTTGCATTTTAAATTTGTGATTTTTTTTTTTTTTTTCTTGTGCAGTTTTAGTTTTGTTCTAAGATTCATCATAGTTCACGAATGTGTCAGCGACAAAGACCTTGATGTCATGTCCCTCTTTAATATTGTGCATTTCGAAATGATGGGCTTTAATAACTGGAGGACATCTCCCATTAAAATGAATAGACAGGCGAATATTATGGGATCGAGTAATTTCTTTTTTCCTGCATTTTGAATTTGCGAAATACTTTTTATTTTATTTTTTGCTGGTGTAGTTTTAGTTTTCTTAAAATCTTTGTCAAAGTTCACGAACGTGTCACCCACAGAGGCCTTGACGTCATGTCCCTCTTTAATATTGTGCATATCTTAGATGTCAGATTTCAGAATCTGCTCGAATATGGAAATTTTAATACGTGCTGGTAGTCACTATTGAGCGTACATATTCAAAAATATTGTCATTAATAAGTGAAAATATCGAGAACATCTGTCATTAAAATGAATCAACACAAAATCTATGGAAAACCATCCATCCTTGGTTTTAAATACATATTGCCATTTCTCTCTATGATCAAAGAGTTGTGCTTTAGGGTGCCTTCATTCTAATGTTCCTGGTCATGCACATGTAAGACAACTTAGAGATGTGATTGACGAGCAGATGAAAGAATAGAGCCTGGTTTTATGTGACGTGAGCTTTGATTAAAAACAAAACTCTATTATACAAAGAGAAACTCAGAGAGGACGAAAAAAATAGAACCAATATGTTCTAGTTGGTGTTCTCCCTGTGTTCGATGCTTTGGTTCGTTGAAAATGTTGGCTGGAGATTTGTTGGTTGAACATCTTTGTTTTATTGCTGGGAATTGTAATGGATTTTGAGGTCGGGTGCAAAATAGTTCTTCGTTTAAGTATATAGATTCTTCCAACAACATAGATTTGGAAAGTGTATCGAGTTGTATAGATTGCACAAGTATTTGTCTACCTCGGAGGCGGGTATCAGAAATTCTATGGGTGGATAAAAGGACATATTATCACTGCAAAAGTTTTTATTTCATAACATGATGATCTGCATGTGGGTCTGGTAGCCAACTTGAAAGAAAGATATGTTCTTTGTGATAGTTTGTTCAGTTTCCTCTGGATGTAGTTGCAGACTCTACATATTTGGCATCACCTATGAACATTCTAGATCTTTCTATGGGCCGCCATATCTCCATGGATATGAAGAAATATATATTCTGATGCCATCTGCAACATTTGATACACTTGCCAAACCTGTTCTTGTGCATTCTGTAGCATTTGATGTACTTGCCACACCTCTACTGCTCGAAGAAGTTATGCACCTCAACAGAGTTTCTTTTTGCATGTGGGTTGGACGTTCCTTCCAATTTACTATAATAAAGCAAAGAAGTTCCACATACAAATCCTCAGGCATGCTTCTCAACCAAACAAATGATCAAATATAGGGAGAATACCAGTCACTATGTACTTGAATTATTTTCCGCTGCTTTAGTTCTTCTGACATAGAATGACTCCTTCCACTTTGAAATCGGCCTAGATGGCATTTGTAAGTTGTCTCAGATGTCAAGGGCCAGGAACATTGCAAGAAAAGTACCCTAAACCCCAACTTTTCGATAGTAGAGGGAAATTAATACTTGACAAAGAATGGAATGTTGAGTAAATAGGCATTGCAAGTAGGCCATATCTGGAAGAGAGAAGATATTAAAAAAAGTGGGATAGATGTACTTGGCAGCACTGATTAAGTACCAAACTGTGAAGAATCTTTATCAATGTACATATTTTAAATTGGTCGATGGCAGGAAAAATCACAATCGTTGTGGAAAGTAGCCTCGTCTGTATTTTGTAACCCACCTTATTTGAATATAGAATAATTTCGGTTTATTTTTTAACAATATTTTCCAATTTCTGGTATTTTTTTTAATTGTATTTTCTACCTTCTTCCTCTGTGTGGCTAAACATGAAACAAAAAGTTTTGTTTCTGTTGCCGAGTACTTCAATCTAAATAAAACCTGGCCTGTTCTTTGTTCACATTTTACATGTAAGAATAATTTTTCATATGCCATACTTATGTGGCGGTGACCCTGTATTTAAAGAAAGAAATTGGAGGACCTGTGTTTCTCCCATTCTTCAGGTTCCGTGAATAGAATTAATAATGAGTAACGACAAGGCGGCTAAACTGTTGACGCAATGTTCCTATGAATTTTGTTGGATATATTGCAGCTTCTTCTATTTGATAATATCTGTGCATATACACTAATATCAGTAGTATTGGAATAAATACAAAAAAACTTCCTCTTCGACAAAGCTTAGGCATTTATGTTTGGGTTTGTGGTATTAAAAAACTATGTCCATCGTTCCTTCATATACATCTTCCAGCCTAAGAAATTCCGTAATATGCAATTTATGCTTTAATTACTTAAAAGTCACACCAATTTTTTATTGCATTTAATTTAATTTAGATATTGATGTTAATGGAGAGCCGACATTTGTTGATCTCATTGCAACGAATACAAGATGAATATATAATAAGCAGTTTATGTTTTTGAGACCACAATGCAAATTCATGTTTCTTGTTACGCTATGTACATGTTGCAGTCAAAATGTTTGAGGTTCCAGTGAAATTTGCAAGCTAAGAAGCATCTTGCAGATTGGGAGATCATTTGCACTTGAAACAACCAATCCATTAATATATATTACTATGAATACTATTCATATAAATATGAAAACTTTGTTCATTGATAGATGCTAGTATGAAAAATATTGAAATAGATATCATAACTTTGTCTTGGTCAATACTTGCCCAGTTATCTGGGCACTAGGCCCCGGGTTTAGGGTACCCAACACCTATGTCCCCTGTTTCGTCATATACATGTTGCAGCAAAACAACGTCAGTGATTTGTTCCTTTCCATACTTGGCCAATTTTATGTCCGCCGCTGCGGGGCCGACACTTGCAAACCCAACTGCTTATCGTTCTTCAATATACATATTGCACTGGAAATATCCATGATCTACAATTTCATCGTGGGTTCCTCGTACACATTGACTTCATTCAAAGTATCTGTTGCCACTTTCCATCCCTAGCAACTTTGCATCCTTCTTGATATACATCAACAATGCTCTGATTAGTGACAAGTGGACAAAGTGGTACGAAAGATACCTCCGTCATCTACAATTCATTCTTTAACATCTTCATCTATATCCTTGCATGACGGATCCGACCGAGTGCTATTCCTTTCCATACTTATCCAATTTTATGCCCGCCGCTGCGGGGCTGCTACTTGCGAACCTTGATGTTCTTCTGCGATATACTTAGTTCTTTTTCCCTTCTCTTGTTCTCGTATATTATCTACAATTCCACTGCCAACACCTCTGTCCTTTTTCCCTTATTTTCTTCCCATGTATTATGGGACTATAAAATATGGAAATGATATTCTATAAAGCATGCACAAATTTCGCATTTCATACCTAGCGACATTTTCGATCATGGGTTCTCGGTCACACAGGCAAGCTCAAAAATGGGGCTCCATTGTTCCATAGCCTACAAATAGCACCCAAAATTCCACGATATACAAATTGACAAGAGAATCTGTGGACTGGATGAGTCAACATTGCACTTCTATTGTTCTGTGTCCTATAAACAACACTGCCAGTTCCATGATATAGAAATTGACACACGGAATGCAGAAATGGCAGAGTGCAGATTGCCATTGTTTACAGACGCCAATCCATATGAAGTATCTAACAGTATCTAAAAAATTATTTTGAATACTAAATTAGCACTTATTAGTGACAACTGGAAACAGGTGTACGAAACAGTTGGAATTGGAGTCTCCACAATATACAAATTGACTATCGAACATCGTCCTCTCTTTCGTCTTACAGATTATGCATTCAAATGTTCGAAGCAATACAATTAGAAGGTCCGCACCTCGCCTCCTCTTCGGATACCTTCTCAGCCTGTTTTGGATCCTCCTTTTGGCTGGTTCACGAAATATGCAGCTCCAGCATTGGCGGGTTGGCATATCTTTATTTCCATCTATACAATCAGACAAAAAATACGACCGACTGCTATTGCTTTCAATGCTTGGCCAATTTTACCTCCACGGTTTCCATGTTGGGACCAATTTCAGTTCCATCTATATACTTGCATGGAGAATTGAACTAGTATTTGTTCCTTTTCATACCTACCGACATTTCTGATCATGGGTTCACGGGCGGGCAGGCTCAAAATTGGCCCTCCATTGTTGCATGTGTTACAAATAGCACCCAAAATTACATGATATACAAATTGAGAAGTGGAGCTGCGAACTGGCTGAATCGACATTGCACTTCTATTGTTCCATGTCCTCCAAATAGTCCTTCAAGTTCTACGATATACAAATTCACACACAGAATGCAAGGCTGGCAGGGTGGAGATTTCCATTGTTTACAGATACTAATCCCTATGAAGTATTTAATAGAATCTAAAATATTATTTTCAATACTAAATTACCTCTTAGTACTGATAACTAGACATAGGTGCGGGTCCGACATCATCCTCTCTTTCGACATCATATGCTCTTATGTGTTACAAATTATGCATTCAAATTATTTACTCCGGTCCTCCGCAATATACAAATTGACTACTGGGCTCACATCCTGTATTCAAAATTTCCCTAATCTACAATTCCACCATCAAATCCTTTCTCCTTTTTCCTTTTATTCTACCCCTATAATATGGCTCTCATTATCTCCACGTATATAATCACACCTTAGGTAATTTTATGTCCATGGTTGTTGGGTTGGCAATCTACAATTCTATCGCATGCTCCTCGAACTCGCAAGCTTCATTGTACCATGGTTGACAAATGTGCTTCCTAATATACATTATCTATGCTCTTACTAATGACTCTTACAAGTGACAACTGCACACAACAATACAAAACAGATTGCATACAACCATTCGCAACATAGAAATTGAGTATCGGGTTCTGACATCGTCCCCTCTTCAGTGTTACAGATTGTGCGTTCAAATGTTTCGAATAATACAATTTGACCATACAGAACTCTGACCCTATTTTGGATCCTCCTATTCACAAATTCATGAAATGTCAAATTCTTAGTCAGTGTTCCAGGTTAGCGCATTCAAATTCTGCTACTTCTTCTTCCCTGATATGCATATTTCACTCAAAAAAATTTGTGATTTACATTTCCACCATGGACTTGTTGGTCCTTTTTCTCTTTTCTTCTTCCATTTTATTATCGCTTTGTGGTTATATACATAGTCACCTTTCTATAAACACAGGTTCCAGTGTTGGCGGGTTGAGATATCTTTATCTCCATCTATATAATCACATGACTCCTCTGACCTACTGCTATTTTTCTCCATACTTAGCCAATCTTATCGCCATGGTTGGTGGGTTACGCTTATTGCAATCAAAAAGTTTCGAGACATACAATTTGACCCTGGTGCCCTCACCTTCAACAGTTGTACCTTGCAACCCTATTTTGTAGTGGTTTTTTTCCCCTGCCCGCGACCTCCGTACTTTCTTGCTATGCAATTAGAAACCTTTGATTCTAACAGGTCACCATGCAGGAACCGTCAACATTGTCATTAATGGGCAAAAAAATCAAGGAGATATCCCATTATTACGCATTAAACCAAGATGTGCGGAAACGTATTTTGTCCCTTCCAATTGTTCATCTCCAACACGCATCATCGTGTTGGGCTGCTCAAGAAATATGCAATGCTTAATCACTCATTGCAATATCCACCATGTTCGCATTTCTATATATGCAATTAGTAGTGTTTAATGTTCACAACGCATCATGCAACAGCCGTCCAGATTGTCATTAATCAACTCAAGTATCGAGGACATATCTCATTCACACGCTTTCGACCAAAATTTGTGTAGGGTTATATTAGCCCTTCCAACCTTTCATTTCATTCATCGTCTGGAACAAAAAAATGTCTTTGTAGACCTATGGCAGTGGGTTGATAGTAGTTTTGTGGAGATACAATAAATATGTTCACAGAAGAGGACCAAAGGTTCTAGTGGTCCAGGGCATACTTTTACTATTCATCTTGTTCTGCCCAGAACAAAGTGATTTGGACCTCCAGAATCGCTCATGCATGCTACATCCCTGAGGTTTTTGACTGTAATAAGGTGGTCTCTTGGTGCGCCGAAAAATATATTGCAGGCCAAAGAATTATTCCACTGTGTGAGCATTCCCCTGTTTCTTTGTCACCTCAGCTCTTCCGCGGGATGTTGAAATTGATGAAACCAACATTAACGTTTAGAGGACAAGACTGCAAGCAATTTCTAGAAAAACATCATAATGGGTTGGACATCTTAGCTGAATTCCTCGAAGACCCAACAACATTTCTTGAAGATATCACAAAGCTCCAGGTATGTTCCTTTAGAAATCCATTCAGGAAAATTGCTTGGTTGTTTACAAGAATAATGGGACAGGCATCCACAACAAGCATTTCCCATATAATTATTTATATTTTTTATTTCACAGTTAAGGAACAATACATTTTTGATTGGGGAAAGCTAATTTCCATTGAACTCTGTTCCCAGTTGTCAGGATTCAAATAATCGGATACATTTTATATTTCATTCTACTTGATTTTCACAATTGTGTATTGCTTCCCGTTTCCAAAACTTTCTCTTTCCAATAAAATAAACTGTGGATTTGACCCGGTAACATTTTGACATGATGTCCTGTGGAGACACAAGGTCTCCCATTGTTTTTATGAAGTTTTTAATGGCTTTGTCTCAATTTTCAAAGATTTATTGTTAGGCAAGGATGGTCCGTGGATGTCTGGCCACACAAGCAAGTTTTTGAACAAGAAGGGCACACTTGAGAAAAAGTAAAATCGAAGTCTCCTCATGGACTTTGGCTCTAAGGAAAATACTTCCTTCCTTCCATTCCACATCACAGACAAGATGTTTTTTGTAGAAATAGAAAGGAAATACAACCACTGGTTGCATTTTTTCCATGGCAAGAAAAAAAAAAAAACAGTTCATTCCTTTGCCCTGGAAAGTCGGAGACTTCGTGTGTAGAAACATCAACAAGATTGACGAGTTTTCCACCCATTTTAAGAAACTAAACCTAACGTACGCTGAAAGGCTAAAAGGGTTCGACCCCAATGGAATTTTTGGAGAACATTTACTGGGTATTGGCTTTAAAACCTCTTTTATCCATAGACACCTGACCCAAGCCAGCGACAGTGTCGACAAAAATCCTTCTTCTTCCCATTGCGACGCAAAGACATTGCAAAGCACAACTGAATTGTACAGACAACATGGTAAAGTATCCTGTGAGAAGATTACACAACCCCTTGCCAACACTCCCAAGAGCACGACACCACGGAGCGTCGCTTTGACGGTCCATCCCAGTAAGAAAGAAACCCAGAAATATTCGAACGAAGGAGGAGATAAGAACCCTCCTCGCATAAATATTCATAGTTCTCACAAAGTTCCACTGACGAAGAAGAGAAAAAACAATGCATTCCACGCAGAGGAACCCAAAAGTGATAGTGGAAAACTACAAATTGAAATTGAAGCAGAGTAGATGCAAAAAATTGGGTCATCCACGGTGGACATATCTGACACCAAATTTTTTGACATAGATGAATCCTTCATAATCCAGGGTGTTATTTTTGACATCTAATCGAAAAGTATGGTCAATGAAAAGAGAGATGTAACAAACAGGAAAGGAAAATCTCGAACAGAGATTGACTTTAGCCAAATGACCCCGTCCAAAATCTGCTCGTTTAACCAGGTAACCAATGACATTCTTCATGATTCCATTGGAGGAATGGAGACAGATTATGCCAATCTAAAACACTACCTCAACAAATTTGAATAGGCTTCCATTGCAACACCAGAATTTTCCATTCCTTTGGCAAAAATCGTGCCTTCTACCACTGCAGCGAAGATGAAAGTATCTTCTACCCTCCTTGCATGCTCCAGAGCCCTTGTAGAGAACAACATCAACAAAATAATGTAGCTATTTATTGAAGCCTAGGAAACATCGCAAAATTTAGTTTCCTTCGGAAAGAAAGCCAATGATTGGATCGAAAAAATGAACAACTTTTCTGTCATCAGGTGTTGGACCCTTTTGGCAACTATGCCCTGAACACATCGGAACTAAAAAGAAGACAGGAGAAACTCCCCTCACCAAAGCGCACCAAAAAAGTAAAAGCATGCTGTCAAAAAAAAATTGAGAACATGCACCTCATTGTCAAATCATGTAAAGAAGTCATATTAGAAAAGGAAAATTTATTCACAAGCTTGCTCCAGATGGACTTAGCCAAAACTACCAACGAGGTTCAAGATCCAAACTTAATTCTCAAATCCTTGTAAGTCACCAAAGAAGCGTTCCAGGAATAAGTTGATATTTTAAATGGGTTGTCTGTCGAAAAGTTTTACGGTATACTTGAACATCGTCTAGATGAGCACGAGCGTTGGGTATTGGACTATGCCTCACACAATTATGAAATTGAACAGAGTCTGCATAGTATTTCAATGGATCTAAGGAAATTAGAAAATGACCTTTATGACATAGAGATCCGGGATGAAATCAACACAGCCCCCATGGAAAGCTACATTGAAGAATGGTTCCAACTTAGAATGGAAAGCCTCATCCAGGAAGGGAAACAATCGATCAACAAGATTCCATTTCCCATCGATGACAGTAACAAAAATGCATCGTCTTCATAGTAAGTCTATACTTCCATATTGTTTTGTTTATCATTCCAATTTAAGTCTATGTTGTCATCTTCTTTTCTTTATCAATCCACTTATGTCCCCTTTAAATAGAAAACTGTAACCAAAGACTCATAAGTTCCAATTTCTTCTTTTCAGGTCTTCCTCTCTACCATCTCCAACTTCTTTCAACATTCCTAATTCTTGTACTTATTTCTTTTTATGGTCTGCGAGAGCCCCAATCCCAGTCTATATGACAAACACATTTAAATTTCTACAAACATGTAACAAACATTATTAATTTTTTTTTAAATTTCAAAGAAAACTGATTCGAAAATGTCCTTATTGTATACTAAACTTTGGGTTTCCAGGAACCTTCTTGTTTGTTCCAAAGAAAACTATTTTGGATATGCTACATTTCTTGTCTCCTATTATATGCTAATTTTTGGGTCTTCAACGACATTGATGGTTTAAATGTTGATGTAATTTCTTGATATATGTAACAACCATTATTTATTTTATAATAAGTTTCTAAAGTTTGCAAACTTGCTTCTAAATTTGTATATCGCGGAACTGTTGATGGTTTTTGTAGGACAGAGAACAACATAGGCCCATTTTTGAAACCGCCATCCCGACAACCCGCGATCCAAAGACTTTCTAATTATGGAATAAGCAGTCCATCCATGCTCTATAAATTATGTGAAAAGGAAACTAATTCAACAATGCTATATCTTTTTTTTCCCAAAAAAAGCCTTTGTTTTAAAGAAAAGTAATTCGGTGCAACAAATGTTATTACTATTCTATTATATAACAAACATTATTAATTTCTGGTAAATTTCTATAGTCCACAACTACGCCTCTCATTTTGTATATCGCGGAACAGTCGGTGCTATTTGTAGACCACGGAACATCAGACAACCAAATTTCAGTGATCTAGCCCAAGAATCCGCGATACAAAAACTACCTACGTATGCAATGAGGGCTACAAATTTCATATCTATAAAACTAAAAATCTACTTTATACAAATGCATATTTCGTATGTATAGTTTATTTACTAAATATCTAATTTATACAAATACATTGTTCGTATGTATAATTTATTTACTAAATATCTACTTTATACAAATACATGTTTCGTATGTATAATTTATTTATTTCTGATGACTTTCTATGTCCTGGTTTTAAAAATAACCAATTTGGTAAGGCTAAATTTTTTGTGTCCAACAAGCATTCAGACATTGATACTTTCTGATATTTTTTCAAGAAGAACTAATTTGGGAATACTATGTTCTGCACACAAACCACATGTATTTCAACTTTCTAGCCATCTTCCTGTACTAGGTCACATTTACTCCCATACCAACCTGGCAGGGACTATGCTGTCATACTTGTTTATTGGTGTTTTAGAGTGTCCAAAATTGTAAACATTATAAATTTCATATCGCTTTTACTTGCACTTTGGATACTATTTATTGATGTTTTTGAGTGTCCAAAGTTGTAAACATTTTAAATGTCCGATCACTCTTACATGCATTTTTGAGTTTACATTAGAAATGTCATTATCACTCTTACGTGCATTTTCGATAATATTTATTGATGTTTTCGAGTGTTCAAAGTTGTAAACAATATAAATGTCCCATCAATCTTACGTGCACTTTTGAGATAGCTAATAATTGAACTCACAATTTTTTTAAATGAAAAAGTGTTTTATATTCACCATCATCAAATACATGCATTTTTTTACTTTTCATCCTAAGAATATGACATTAATTTATTTTGATAGTGTAGAACTCACTCGGTTTTTATAACTTGCATCACAAACTAACTTAATCTCATTTAAATTAAAATAAAATGTCAAGTGGAACATTAACTAAGTATGAAGTTTAAAAAGTGATTTCCACATAATATAGGTATACATACCCTACCCTTATGGAATTGAACATGTGACCTCTTAGGAGGTATATATATCCTACTTCTCTGGAATTGAACTTGTGATCTCTTAGGAGGAAACACATGTTCTTAACCATTAGGCCCACTGAAGTTGATAACTAAGAAATCCATAATACATAACCAGATTCAAAGTTATTGTCACCCATCAATATTAACATATACCTTATGAATGAGGGAGAGATAATAAGGCTTCACTTCATCAAAATTTATCCTCACTTTGATCTTTTTGTATAAATCATATGTGTTGTTTAACACATGACCATGGTTATAATAAAATCATCATGCTCATCCATATTCAAATAATTCTTAAATATTAGAATATTTAAAAGAAGGATACAATTCTTACTTGAATATCTTAAACCATTTTAGCATCTTTGTATCATCGTCCTTGATGAAGTATGTTTATGCATTAGCACTCAGAAAAGTTGATTGATGATAACCATTGATAAGTATCTTAAAAAGAAAATCCATTAATTTATCAAACTACATATATTAATTTAATCAATATTATTCTCACTTACCATATAATGAATGAAATCAGATTATGAATAGAGAAACTGGAGGAAGTTGAGTCCTTTTCTCCTTGACAACCTGGATAAATCAAGCGAACAATACAAATATATTAAACTTTGTAAATCTTGTACGAACCAAACCTTCCTACAATTACTATTTTAAATTCAATGTAATTGGGAACTCCACTGCCTAGGTTGGGTATGTCCATTACTTTCATTATCGTTCCTACCCACAAAAGAAATGAAATTATTTTCAATCATTTTTACTCACATAGAGTAAAATTATTTTTAAATATGGAAGAGTCAATGTATCATAAAATAGTTTTTTATTATGGAGAACATAACCCACGACACTTTGGTAGGAATGTGATTTCTCGAGCTACCCATCATGTTGTCCATCTTTCCTCATGTCCATCCACCTTTTCAAATGCATGTTTCCTTTCCTCTCTTGTTAGCATGGCTTCCAGGGTTTCCACCACCTCTTGAGTGTGCCCGACCAGGAGAGTGGGATATCTCAGAGGAAAGAGTTTCACATTGGTTTTGTTTGAGATATTGGGTTATATGATAAACAACTACAAATTATTTACTACTAATATTCATTTCTATATTTCAACTTGATGCAAATTTTGGATTTGTTTAGATTTTAGTTTCAAACCATGGGAGCAAAGTTCAGCCTTCCATTTCTGTGAAGGATTTGAGAAAATATGTTATGTTACGATATCTTTGTTGATTAAGGTTGGTTGTCATTGATGTCAACCCTTGAAGAAAGCCCCGTAGCACAAAGGTTTAGGTAATGGACCCAATATTGTTTGATGTAAATATGACTCATTATTGTTTTGTCATGGTTGATAAGAAGTAAATATGGATGAACTCCAAAGTTGTCCCCTTATGGTGAAATCCCTCACAGGAAGACGCTTTGTGGAGTAAGAGAACCCATGATTAATTGTAGAATAATGAGATGAAGGAAAGTGAATTTGTTAGGGAAAATATCCTAGATGGATAGTGCTTGTCATGTAATTTCTGGTGGTATGTGGAATGTCCCATAATTCCCCACAGTTAGAGAGTTATGGCCATGAGAAGTTAGAGACCCTAGGTTTGGGTAATGGACCCAAGTTTGTTTGATGGGTAACGGTATGAGTTATGATATATTTTCAGATAATACTATTCTATATGGATATTGCATGTCATTCCATTTCTGGTGGTATGTAGAACGTCACATAACTCCTCACGGTTTGAGAGTTATGGACTTACGAAGTTGGAGGACCCTCATATGTCATCTAGAAGCCCCAAAAGGTCAAAGTAATCAAAGTGGTTTAAGAGATT
>ML776761.1:527168-543609 GCA_009831015.1 Picea engelmannii | reverse complement strand
TTTAAAAACAAAGTAGCAATTGACAAGAGGATGATATCACTGTAAGTGAATAAAATCAAGAATCGAATTGAGGAAAAAAAAAGAGGATGGGGAAGAAGAGGTTTGTGAACAAAAATAAATTTGTAACTTTTTGTCTCGTCGTATTTTCAATAGAGGGGCTTCCTTTATTCCCAGTGTTATTCCTTGTTTCGAAACCATTGCACTGACATATGACAAGGTAAGATCCTATACAACGAATTTTTATGAATCATATTTAACTTCATTGATAATTACATACAAATTAACATATTTTGTTATTTTTGTTGATGGTTCAAGTTTATGATGTGTTTAATTTGCATGTTCAAATCAATCATCAAGACAACCCAATTCCATTTTCATGTATGTTTTGAGTTAATGCACAATTTATATGGGCAATGTTCATAAATCTATTGACTTGAAAATACTTTATCAACTGGAAAAAGGTGAAGATATAGTTTCCATTTGAATCATGTATAAATCTCTCAATTATATATTTTTTAATTATGTAAAGTTTATCGTCTCACCTGTAACCTTTGACACCCATAATTGTCGATAATATTTTCCTTTTTGAAGGTAGTTGGATCATTGTGGATTCTAACAGGATAGTTGTCACAAAACAGATATGGATATGGAAGTGCAGGAGACTGGAACAAGATGGATGTTGATTTTTCTAGCGCAATAGATAATAGCACAATATTTCTCAAAACTAATAATTACTTTGATGATATTGTTTTTCACTTTTTAATTTATCATTAAGAAATCAAAATTTAGAAATTCAACCATATAAATGTTGCAGACTAATAGCATAGAGCATAAATAGAACACAAGATTTACTAGGAGATGTGAATTGTTTGAGTTACAAATGAGCCAAAGTGGCTCCTTATTTATACTAAACCGGCCTCCTCAATAGACACTACTTTTCACTTTTCATATTATAAAGATCGACCATAGTTACAAAATTCAACACTCCCTCTTAACTAGGGAGGTATTCATAACAATCATGTTAATGCACTCAAACCTACACACTCAATTGAGTGTCCCATAGTTCTCATGCACTCAAGGAAGTGTCTTGTGACTACAAGGATGATTCTTCCTGATCATATCACCATATGAAGAATGTCAGTCATTCCATATCCTGAAAATCATGAGATGGGCTACAAGGACCATTATTATAATCAGGTCACTACATGTTCCATAGAAGAATGTCAATCATGGACCTCTTTCTCTAGTCAGGTCACCATATGTGCCCTAGAGAAAATATCAGTCTTGTACCAACCTCCCTAATCATTTCACCACTCATGCCATAGGGGGAATACCATTCATATTGATCATGTCACCATCTGCACCACAAGAGAATGTCAGTCCTAGACCATTTTATGTAGAAAATGTCATCCCATGATACATCAACAATTTGTCCAACCTGGACCATTCTCGAGAGGGATAATGTCAGTCCAACAACACACTGACTATAAAAAATGAAAGAATATCAACACTCCCTCTCAACCAAGGGATTAATATTCACAAGACCTAGCTTGTCCCTGAAGTATACAAACTTCCCTTTGGACAAGGGATTCATCAAAATATCTTACATCTGCTCATCGGTGGATATGTACTAGAGCTTCACTTATCCCTTCTGGACTTTATCATAGATGTAGTATTACTTGATCTCAATGTGATTCGATTTTTCATGGAACATGGGGTTCTCTAAAATATTCACACAACTTTGATTATCACAATATATCATGGTCGAATCCAGCGCCTGGTCAAATAGTCAATAAAATAGATTATGTAGCCATATTTATTCCGTACAAGCATCACAAGATGCAATATCCTCTCCCTCTACAGTGATGAGTGCGAAATTTTTTTGTTTCCTGCTATCCCAAGATATCATAGTAGATCCCAAACTGAAACATACACCAAAAGTACTCTTTTTGTCACTTGCACTCCCTGCCCAATCAGAATATGTATATCCTTGCATCTATACATCACTTTTTGAGACATACCTTAAACCATAATTTAGTGTGCCACACAAATATCTCAAAATGTGCTCTATGACTATCCAATTATGATGTCTCGGTTCCACCTGGAACTAGCTCAATGTGTTCAGAGCGAAGAAAATGTTCGTCCTGGTATCAACCAAATACATCAATGAGCCAATCAACTGTTGGTACATGGATGAGTCTACTAGATCAGAATCTGAGTCTCTAAACTTCTTCAGGTTTGTTACCATGGGAGTTTCCATGCATTTTCAATTCATCATCCCAAACTTCTGAAGGATCTTTACAACATCATTTCCTTGACCTACGAATATTTCACTAGTATTCTTCCATACTTCTAGTATAGTGCATGAGAACAAGATCTGTTATGTCCAATTAAGAGGATATCTCCCTATTACACTGAATAGTGAGAGTCTCTGCACCTATCAAAATAAGTCATCAACATATAGTAGTATAATCAAAGGTGCATCATTCACAAACTTGTAATAAAGGTTTGGAACAACATAGATCTTGGAGAATCCAAGTCTCGTCAAGTAGTTTTCAATCTGTGAATGCCAAGCTCTTGGAGCTTGCTTGATTCCATACAAGGATTTCTTTAATATGAAAACATGGGTCTCTCTCTGATGCACCTCAAAACCTTGAGGTTTCTCTATGTACACTTATTCTTCAATCAATCCATTGAGAAAATAATTCTTCACATCCATCTGATGTAGACTCCATCCCATGGAAGATACAAGAGAGATAATGGATATGATAGAAGTGTATATAGCAACATGAGAAAATGTCTCATCATAGTATTCTCCTTCTTTCTAGGAGAACCTTTCATCCACAAACCTGGCCTTGTATTTATCAATAATTCCATCCATTGCATGTCTAATATTGTGAATCCACTTTGAAGTTACCATAGAATTTCCTTTAGGTCTAGGAAAAAGTTCCCATTCATAGTTCTTCATGATGGATTGATATTCTTCCATCATAGATTCCTTCCATTATTTCTTCTTGATTGTTTCTTCAAATGTGCAAGGTTCTATATTCATAAGATTTTTCATAAGTGTTGCAAAACTAGAGAACCTCTTGGGTCTTTATTTCCCTGGAGGTGCCAGCTATAACTTCATGCCCTACTGCTTCCTGCAAGGTAGATTTGAGCCATGCTGGTCTCTTTCTTATACCATGAAGAATAACTTGTTCCACAGCTTCAAGTGGTTTTTCTAGTTCTTCATCAAGATGATATGGAGAACCTGTACTTTCTTCCTCGGGATCTTCATCTTCCTCTTCATCATTGAAGTCCATGGAATCTTCTATAGATTTCCTATAATCAATATTTTCATCAAAAATCACGTCTCGAATGACTCAAACCTTATGTTGTCTCGAAATATAGGTTGATGACTCACTATATCCAACGAATGTGCCCTTCTTTCATGAAGGTTCCAACTTCTTTCTTTTTTCCTTGGGAACATGAATATAAACATGACAACCAAATATCCTGAAGTGTTCAACAATTGGTTTCTTTCCATAGAAAGCTTCTTCTAGAGACATGTTCTTCAATATATGATGAAGACTTCCATTTTGAACATATACAACTGCCATAACTGCTTCTCCGAATAGAAACATTGATAGATTTTGATCATTCGTCATTGCATTAACAAATTATTCAATATATTTTTTCTTCCTTTCTTCCACTTCATTCTTTTTAGGACTATGTGGGACAATCATCTCCCTCTTAATCCCAAATACTTTTCAAAGGAAATGATCTCTCTGGAGGTGTATTCTCCTTCATTATCAGACCTTAAAGTCTTTATAGTCTTATTCGTCTTAGTCCTGATGAGTTAGTCCTTATGATCTTAGATATTACCAAGTTCCACCATGAAGAGTGAGTGCTCCTCTAGATTCAACATTATGTTTAGTACAGGTGAGATACCACATCTCTTTATTGGGTAGGTCTTCCTCCTAATGAATTAATAATTCCACCCTTCTTTTACCAAGTTCCACCATGGAGAGGGAGGTAACCTATAACAATGTAAATATCCTCTAGCTTCGACATTATGCTCAAGAATAACTGAGTTAATGCAAACCTAGATGACTCCTACTCCACAAAAGTTTCCTTGAATAATATGGGCTAGTGAACACAAGTGTCAAAGGAAGATAAGGAAACACCATTAGATATGATATAATAATAAGAAAGGTTGTGGATGCTATTGAATTTTGAGATCCATTAGCATAAAACCAGATTAATGATTGACCTTGTTGGTCAATCTCATTTTTCTTGTGAAATTCTCCATAAGATAAAAGGAATTAAAAATAATGGTTTTATGGAATTGTATTAATTCATAGTTTAGAAATACTAATTCCATTACAGTCTTATTCCAGTTTGATCCATTCTGATTCCACACGTTTCCATTCCTTGCCATTTTTTGTGACTAGTGCCTATGGAGTTCATGCTAGAGGGTGAGCTAGGATTTCTCTGTAACTCTGTTTTTCTATGAGTCCCTTGAATTATAGGTGAATTATGTTAGGGATTCAATGGACAATTCTCATTGGGTTGCCTTGAATAAGGCCGTAGCCTTGGAATAGGAATTGTTTGTGTTGTTTTCCAAGGTGTGAAGCCTAGAGGGTGCCTAGAGACTCCATATTGCATATACAATTCCTAGAGCCACAAGTATCTTATACTATCTCGTCGACTTCTAATGGATCTCTAGAAGGGAAGTGGGGAAGTCTAAGGGACTTTTGTGCAAAGAAGGGGGCACACTTCCCTGGGTTGTGCATAATGAAGCAGAATGAGAGGTTGTATGTTGGAATTTTTTTGGAGTTTGATACCTTGGATAGAGAACACCTACATTATTTTTGAAACCTTAGCTTGGCTTAGGAATGTTTTTCCCTGGTGGATGCATAGCTCCATCTTGGGGGTGATGTACTGTTGAGAAAAATATGGAAACAATGTATATGGTTGGGTGGAACATTTGAGGTATGCAACTAATTGGTGCCATTCACACAAGATATGCATTATACTTATGATTTTATATGATTAATGCTACATTTATTTCATTTACATATGTTTTTTTATGACTATATGTTCTTATGCATGTCTATATGTTTTTTCTAGTTATGTTGTATGATTCATATATTATTAGTATGCATTACACATTAATTATAGTGAATAATTATGGTACTAAGGGTACCTTTGTGAAGGGTTATACCTTTTAAGGTGACCCGAAGTTATACTTTTTGTATCAAAGAAAACTATGCTTAAATGTTAGGCCATGGTAAGGATGGGAACATGCAATTACTTAAATAATGGTAGAATTGTTGTTAAATTATGGTAAATACAAGCCATATTTAAAAAAAAATCGAAATTGCAGTGTGTACAAAGAAATAATTATGGTAATGTGGCTCAACTTGGAGTTCGGTGCATCACAATGTCGTATCAGAGCCTTCTTGGTAATAATTTTACATTGTCTCGAAGATTTAAGGAGTGAGGTTGACGATTTTGAATAAATTTGGTATGTGACAAAGGTTGAACCACAGTGACATATGCCAAGAAGTGTGTCTAAGTTGTGTTAAATTGGCTTGCATTTACCATAATTTAACATCTCTAATACCATTAGTTAAGTAATTACACATTCCCATCCTTGTCATAGGTTGACATTTACGCACATTTTTCTTTGATATCAAAATTACAACCCTAGATTAAGTTACTAGGTATAATTATTAACAAAGGTACCTGTGGTGCCATAATTCCACCATGTCATGAATTAATAATACATACAACTATGATATGTAGCATTAAGCATAACCAGAATAACAACACAAACATGCATAGACACATATGACCATAAACAACATATGTACATTGAATAAACATTTAACGTCAATCACATAAAACCATAAACATAACAATTATTTTCTATGTATGGCACCAAGTGGATGCATAAATTAGACATTCCACCCAACCATAGATGTTTTTGTTATATCTCTCTCAATAACAAGTCACCCTCGATATGGGGCTATGAATCAGCCAGGCCAAAGGATTCCTAAGCCAAGCTAAGGTCTCACAAAGAGTGAAAATGCTCTCTAGCCAAGGTACACAACTCCAACATCAATTCCAACCTACAAAATCTCATTCCCCATCATCCTACACAACCTAAGGAAGTGTAACCCCTTCTCTACATCGCAATCCCTCATGCCATACCACTTTCCTTCAAATGATTCAATAAAATCCATCCATGAAATCACATAACATTGTGGCTCCGGGAACTCTAGTTTCACTTAGGAGTCTCGAGGCACCCTCTAGGCTTCACACCTTTGGAAACAATCCTGAAAACAATTCTCACTCTAGGGATCCATCCTTCCTCAAGGAAACCCATTGAGAATCATACACTAAATCCTCAATATAATTCACCTACAATTGAAGGAATTCACAGACAAACATAGTTAAAGAGATATCTTATCACACCCTTTAGCATCAACTCCATAGGAACTGATCACAAAATGGAAAGGAATGGAAATTATTGTGGAATCATAATGGCTCAAAATGGGATAATACTTGAATGGAATGTAATTTAATGGACCCCCTTTCAATTGAAAACAAGGTTTAAGTACACATGGCCATAACTTCAATGTGAGACTCTAAGAAGACCCCCTTAGGAACCTTTTTGAACTTAGTATATAATTTTCACTTAGGAAATATATCTCATGGGTTTATAACTTAGGATAGGAATAAAGATAATATTTTCATAGTTTATCCCCCTTTCTAATCCCTTTATCTGCCTCACATTTCCCTTTCATGGACTCCTAGTTTCCCATAATATTTTCATCTGATGGTTTGTAGCAGTGATGTTTTTTTATTAATCCGTGTTTATGTATATATTGCAATATAGGCTCTGTTATCACATGAACATGTCAGGGTCATATGGGTTTGTGGTTTCTACATAAGTTTGTAAATTTTCCCTCGTCTCCCCTTTTTCTCCCTGTTTTTCCAGCCCATAGCCAGTCGTCTGAATCCTCGATCATGCAGGCCGCAAGCATGACCACAAAGCACATCTTTCCTAACAGTCCATTGCAGGCATGCAACATAAGAGAAGTTTGTTTTAAATCTTTCAGACGTGAAGATTATGAGAACAGTCCATATCAGCGGCTCACGAACATTCAAGAGTGAAAAATTGCGTGAAGTATAGAACCATAAAAAAAAGTCCCCGAAGTGAATACAAGTCGTTGATATTAAATGGGACAGGTGGCAGTTGATCCAAGCCTTCGGGGAAATGAGCTTCGGGATATTTTAAATGAGAAGTGATTAGAAATACCGAAGGACCAAAGCTCGAAGTCTCAGAGACCCGAAGTGGATCTTGACCATCCAAATCCACAATTCCACCCGTCATCAAATACTCAGCTCCGAAGGTTTTTCTTAGAGGGAAATATGTTTTGAGAATTGAAATTCTCGAAGGCCGATTCACGAAGCAGATCTCAGTCATTGACTTGAAAAGAGAAGATTTGATCCATCAGTATAAAAGGCACCATAGCTGGGCCGTTAATCAGGAAGCCTCATCTCAGATCACAAGATCAATGGTCGTGCTCCATTGTAGGGTCAGAAGGTGCACACATCTTAAAATTTTAAGGGAAGGCCATAATAAAAAACGTGGTTTTTGGAAAGATACGCATGGTAGTTCATGGTGAATTGCGGGGACAAAAGAGGTTTTCTATGAAACCACCCTTGGTCGCGCCTGTAATCGCGCAATTGCATAGGGTCATGGCCCTAGGTCACATTGAAGTTGGATCAATGGAGAGGAGCTCAAACAAATACCGAAAGCGTCTGTATTGGTCACAGAAGGAGATCTTCTTGGCCTTGAGACGTCAGGATTGACTAAAAAAAAATTTGTATGGCACCGCCTGGAAACATTCATGAGTGTCAGGCCCTATCCTGATCTCGATGAAGGTAGTTATTGAATATTGGGGGCATCACTCGAGACCTTGTCTCACCCCATAAATGGAAAGTATTGTAGAGCGCATCCATGAAGGCACACTGGTGATCCAAGGCTTACTGATGGGAAATTTTTCCCGTAAAGCACATAACTGCACCTGGATCGCATCTAAAATGAGAAAACCTTCACAATATGATAGAGCAGGTGCCGACTGAAGGCTTTGAAGGCAATGGTCCGATCACACTCCTGGTGGTTGCACCATTGTTGTGTATTTATAGATAGTTTTGATATTTTGTTATGGTTGAATGGTTGAGCTAGGCTCCCTGTTACTATAATATTTTTATTGAGAACAACTGGTTCTCTTGTTAAGTATTTGTTTTTGAGACATCTTGGTTAATCTAAGTCATCTTTCTTACTCCATCTTATTTGCCTATGATACTGAGAGAGTTCATGTTTGATTTATTCACATGGATTGTTGTAACTGTATTATGATAAATGTTTGATTAGAGTATTGTTATGATTTCTTTCAACTTCCTTGAAATTTGAATCCAATAGGACCTTGTGTTTAAGATATTCCTCCTTAGGCTGCTGCAAAATCTAATGTTCATAGTGGACCTTGACACCTTTCTCACTAAATATTTATCCTACTCACCCTTACTCCAACTTACTAACTGAAGTTGATTCAAGACCTCAATGGTTGGTGCATGATAGTCCAGATTTCTAAGTTAGAACGTTATTATTATTGAGTTTTCTCCATTTGACCACTCAAAACTCAATTACCTGTGACATATAAATTTATGGGTACTAGGCTTACCTTCAATGCAATCTGAAAGTGACTTCTAGTGCTAAAAGGCTCTCTAGCCTTTTCTTGTCATAGGCACTCTATCCCAAAACATACATACATAGGCACGCCGACCCAAAACATATTGGTTCACCAGCCTAAAATTTCATATGTACACATATATAATTACAACTTGGGGTTCAAAATGAAGGTTTTATATCATTATAATGTACCCAACCACCTTGGTGCCTGCTGGGATGGAAGTGTACTAGGAAATTTCTCAATTTCCCTTTGAATTCACCATAATAACCATAGCTATGATACCACTTATTAGTGCCAAACCTAATTACTCTTCTACTATAACGTTGAAGCTTCAAAATTATTATTCTAGCGAAAATATTGCTTATCATATTGTACTCAACTAGGATTTGAATGTCATTATAATAACACCAACCGAGCTCTAAAATCTATCATGAATTAGATCATGGAAGAAGAGTTTCTCTGCCAAAGTTGGCATATATAGAATTGGAAATGTTATCATTTAAAAATATCTGAGAGTAAGTCATTTTCGATCTTTATTTCATTGAGAGTGTTGTTAAAAAATGACGATTAATTAAAGGTCTATAGACACAAAAATATTATAATCTAAAAATAATAAAAAAATAAATATTTCCTATTTAGTAAATCTGATACTCTGAAAATGTAGAGTGGCATCACAAGATTTCTTAGTGAAATGTGTATGGTTTGCATTTTCCTCACTAAATTGGGTTTCATTTGATGAATTTCTCACCCCCATACTAGACTCTCATATATCATGTCTTTCTAACCTTATAGATATTCATTAAACGATTTGTCAACACCTATTAAAATTAACTAGAGAATGTTTCCCAACAACAGAAATAAGACTTTGTCCTCTATAAAAATAAATTGAAATTAGTGTTTAGATAGAACTGAATTCTAGGTAAATCTATAGAATCTATAAAATCCACATGTGTAAACCACTAGATTAGGTGTTGCAGTCATGGGTTGACTCCCTTTATTAATCTCATGATCATATACAAGTATAGGGGGCAATGTTATTCTATTGAATGATGTGATATACTTAGTTTCTTCTTGAATGAATTTTTTGGGTATTCATATATTAAAACATATGAATCTTATTAATCTTTCATCTCGGAATATTAACCAGAGAATATGCTACTAGTGCCAAACTATTTGTAAAACCAATACACTCACATTGCTTGACAACTCACTATACATATCCTCCTTATTGTGTGAGATTCAAAGGGTGAGATACCATGGGCTAAGAGGGTCGCAACTAGTGGTTTCTCAATAATTTGAATTAGATTTTGGTTGGTTCATTCTATTTGTAGACTCTAGATATATTCCCTAATGTTTTATTGTGAACTATAACTAAAACATATCATACTCAAGAATTGAAGGCCACAAAGTCCCTATCTGCTAAGTTGTCTCTTCAATTATTTTTCCTTTGTCTCTTCAACTTTGGATCCTCCCCTATCTTGGATGTGAACTGTAACTAAAACATCTCATACTCAAGAATTGAAGGCCATAAAGTCCCTATCTTCTAAGTTATCTCTTCAATTATTTTTCCTTTGTCTCTTCAGCTTTGGATCCTCCCCTATCTTGGATCTAAGAAAATAGATGGCTTATTTTGGTCCTCGTCAGATGATAAAGAGAGAAAATCCTCTGCAAAAGTCAAAGATAGATTTTAGTTAATGTTCTTCACATAGGGAGAGGGAGGGCCACAAGCTCAAAGATATATTTTAGTTAATGTTTGAAGTTGCTATCAATTGATCCTTGTCAAATGGTATTATATTGAAAACACGTAGCATTTTCGTGACTTTTAGACTATTAGAAATAAATGAAGAAATGTAATTTTTGGCAAATTGTTACAGTGTCAATAGATTTTGGTGAAGGTAGATAATTGATAGATTCTATAATTAAGAATAGTCCTTTAGATAGATATGAATCCAATTCAAATATGGAGTTGAGGGATCACTTGATCTCTAGAAAACACACACACACACACACATGCATATTTCCAGTTCAATAATATGAATAGGAAAATGACTCTTTTTGCATTTGTTTTATTTGTTGTGTTTAAATTTTTTATTTTGTATGAGAAATTGGTGTGAGACGCTATAAGGAAGAGGTGTTCTATGGTAAAAGTACACAATAGTGTTGAAGTGATAGATTTATTGGTTAATGTGAGGTAATTGTTATTGTAGATAAACTGTTCTTATTTATGTTTCTACTTATCCATGTCAAATATAATAGATTCGTATCTGAATGAAACAAATGATTTATATGGATTGAATTATATAAATTGAAAGTTAAAGATGCAAAATTTGTTTGAAGGATACAATGCATGAGAAATTGTGAGTGGAACTAAAGATAAACCAGCCACTCCTGCAACCTCATCCCAAGATTGGGAGAAAAGAGAAACCAAGGCTAAGGTTCTCTTGATAATGTTTGTGAAAGAAATTATCATTACTCATATATGAGAATTAGAGACATCAAGTGAGACATGGGAGACACTAAAATGTTTGTATTAATCAATAAACATAACTATAGTGATATTTTTGAAGAGCTAGATTTTATCAATTAAAATGGGAAAAAATGAAAATATCATTGATTATCTATCCATATATTTACAAGATAAGTTGGGTAATATTGGTGAGGAAGTATCAAGTAGTGATCTAGCTAAAATGGTATATTGCATGAATACCAATTATTTATCACTAGTCTTGTAGCAACGAAGAAAGCATCTTCATTTGATGGCTTAACATGGATCTTTATGCAAGAAGAGGAAAGGAGGAAGAGTTTGAAAAACAAATTTCAAAATTCAGATCAAGCTTAGAGGGATAAAGGAATGAAACCATACAAATGAAATCCATGGGTAAGGAACAAAGGAGGAAAATATGACGTGAAATTGTATTGAGGTGGGGTTTCATCAAATGTATCTACTAGTGTGAAGAAGAATGGTACATGTAACTATTGTAGTAACTTTGAACACTATGCTTATGAATGTTGAAAAAATAAGTTTAATGAGTGAAAATATAAAAGACAAGAAGGGAACTTTGTTGGTAGAGAAGGAGAGGTAAGTGATGACCTCAAAAATCTAAAGTTGTTTATTTCAGATGTAGCCCTATAAAAGGAACATATGATTGTAATGCATGATTCATAGATTCATGAGCATATATTCATATGACTTGTAATAGAGATTGGTTTAAAACCTATGATGATAAAACTAATCGTGCTAAGATATATCTATGTGATGATAGATTTAATCAAATGAATGATCTTGGAGAGATCCATGACTTGTAATAGAGATTGGCTTAAAACCTATATATCTAGGTGATTATAGATTTCATCAAATGAAGGATCTTGGAGAGATCGATTACTATTTAGGCATTGCGTTGTGGAGGGAAGAAGGTAAAGCTTTTGTCACTCAAAGTAATTATGCAAAGGAACTTATCAAAATATTCAATATGAATAACTGTAAATCACTATCTACTCCATTAGAATAGAATGTTAAGTTTTACATTGATGATGAAATGAAAGAAGTAAATGGTACTCTGTATAGTAAGAAGTTTTAATTACTTAACCACCACAACACCTGATATTGCATACTCAATTAACACACTTATTCAATTCATGGCTAAGCCACATGAGAGGCATTAGAAACTTTCCAAGAAAGTCATTTGATAATTAAAATGAACTATTAATTTTGGTATTGAATACACTACTTATTTGAATGTTGAGTTGACATGTTATTTAAATTATGATTGGGTTGGTGATCTAAATGATAGGAAGTCAACAACTGGTTATGCATTTAGTAAAGGATTCGAGATTGTGTCTTGGAGCAGTAAGAAACATCTAATTATTTCATGATACTCTATTGAAGTTGAGTACAAAAGTGTTATGCAGTGCTACCAATGAATCACTTTAGCTACATAATATTTTTGAAGACACGGGGGAAAGGAAAGGAGTACCAATGACTATCAAGTGCAACAATCAAAGTTCAATAAAATTGACAAACAATCAAATGTTTCATGCAAGATCAAAATACTTTGAAACTCAACATCATTTTGTGAGAAAAAACATTCTATCAAAAGAAATTCATTTGATGTACCCTAACATAAATGAAAATATGACATATATATTCACAAAGCCATTGAGAAAGATAAAGTTTGTAATATGTAGAGATATGCTAAGTATCATTAAGAATTCATTTTTATGTTAAGAGAGATTGTTAAAAATAAATGAAAACTTATAGTTATTAGTAGATTGTTATAGTGTGAATGCATTTTGATGAAGGCAAATAATTGAAGAGTCCACCAATAAGAATAGTCAATTAGATAAAGATTCCTCCAATTCAAAATTGGTTTTAATATATATATATATATATAATCAATTTTTTTTTCATTCTATTTATTTCTCTGTTTATTTTTTTACTCTTACTTCTTAGCCGCCGTGAGTAAATGTATATGCACTGAATCATGTGAGATGGACCTGCCATAAACTTGTCAATTATTCATAACTATTAATTTCATCGTATTTGACAATTTTTCATTCTTAATTTGCAAATTTCTACAATTTTTCATGTAACAAGTACTAAATAATTTAAATGCGTTGTATCAAACACAATTTGTTATAACTTCTTATATAGTAATAAATTACTTTCATTTTTATTTCAAAATTTTACATATTAATATTAAAAACAAATTTAGGTTTTAATGTTATTTATATTTATAAAACATAAAAACATAATTGTTGGATTTATAGATTTGAGTAATTAATAATATATAATCCAAATACACCTGGATTTTTTAACATGCTAGATTCATTTCTACATTAAAAATACAATTAAAAAAATAGAAAATTATAAATATCAAATTCATAATATTTTAAATAATTGTTAATGCTGAAGAACCTGCGCTTTTTGTCGTATGGTAAAGCTCCCGATTGCATTTCTTTCGAAGTGTTGGGGCGTCGCTAAGAGACGTCAAGTTGCACGCCTTCCAATTTTTTAAGATCAAGGGTTCGAGGCTTTTTGTCGCTTCTGCTAACTTAGTAAGAAAGGTTTTTCACATCACAGTTAAGCGAAGCGATGCAATGTCAAAATCAGTGTGCTACATAGACTCGAAGATATGTCACTTCAACTTCTCTCAAAAAAAAATTGAAACGCAAAAGTATAAGAGGATTAAGAGTTTAAGAAAACAAAGAGAAAGAAGTCTGTAGGTAATGAAAAAAGATAATTTAAAAGAGATAGTATTTTAAACTTTTGTATTTATATGAAGTTAATACAATTATTTAAAAAATATTTTGGGGTAATAATTTGAATGATTGGGAGTTAGATTTTTGATTTTTTCTATTTAAATTCAAATTTTTCATGAGATTATGAGAAATTCACTTTGTTGATCAATATCTCATCACATTTAATTATAAAGGTTGTTTTAAAATTGTGTCAATATATTGTATATATTTGAGATAGAGGGTACTTGAGATATATAGGTATTGGGAGATATAAAAAAGAACATCTCTTTAAATTAAAAGATATTTAGTAAGATTAGTTTTTTTTTATTAAAAATATGTGGAAACGAGTTCAAAAAAGATATGATTTTATCAATGTATAATGAAATTAAAAATATTATTTGATATCATATGAGTCTATGTGCTATTTCAAGGGAGAGCTTTACATGAGAGATGTCCTTTTCTGATAAATCTAAAAAGGTCACCACCCCTAAAGGTAAAACCCCAATTATCATTTCCCTTAAATCTAGAAAGGATGTTGAATTTGTATTAAGTTAGTGAGAAGAAATGAATTTTTAAACTTTTTGGTCACTCAAGGATCCCTTTTAAGTATCTCTCAAATAAACTTTTTATTTATTTCTTTCCTAAATCTAGTAAGATTTTCATAGAATTTTGGATCAGAGTGTGGAATTTGTCATATGAAAATGAGAGCCTAAAACTCCCACAAAATGGAATTTCTCATATGAACATGGGAGCCTAAAAATCCAAATAAACCCATTTAAAATCTCAAGACTTGTGAAATTGCAACAAGTTTTTTATTAACAAGGTCGCAATTTTGTATTGTACAAATTTTTTGGGATGTTTTCTAGTAGAAAGGATTATTTACTACAAAATCAGATTACTATTTTTCAACTTTATAGGAGCCATTGCACTCATATTAATGATTATTCATGTATACTAAAATGATCATTTCTTTTAGTTGTATGCGCACAGAAACACAAGGATTTCGGGGTTGTGCATGCCCTTTATAAGGGTTACGGGACCATCCGCAAACCCCATTGGGGCATCGGGATTTCAAGCAATGTTGAGCATTGTGTGCACTCTCTTTTGGGTCACTATGGCCATTCCAATCCCTATAGGGGTGTCTTGGTTGTAGCAATGGCATTGAAGAATATGGGGAATAGATACCTCATGAGTCAAGTTTTGAAGATGAAGACTTTGAGCATGAGGAGAAGCGAAGTCCTAAGTCAAAAAAACAAAGATGGGGAGAGAAGAGTGCAACAACATGTAAGGAATTTTTAAAGTGCACGAGAAGATAGATATCATGCCATATGTATGTGAGATTGTTGCTTTCAAATTAAATGATTGGTTACAATAGTTGGAATTTTGTTTTAATGTCCATGAAGTGACTGGAGAATATATATAATTTATTTTTCTCTTTTAAAATTGGAAGGTCATGTTTTGGCATAGTAGGACAATGATGTGAGCACTCGAAGACTTTAACATGAACTAATCGTGAATATTTGGGAAAAGTTTAATGACCTAATAAAATCACAATTATATACCATTTGATATCAAAAGAAAAAAAAGATAAGATGGATTTATCTTAAGGAAAATGAAAGGAAAAGGTGTGTAAGATTACACCATTAATTTCACAACATAGAAATTCAGTTGGGTATTTTACTCAATAGTCCACAAGTGCTCATTAAATATTTGAAAAGTTTTCATAGTCATAGTTGAATACAAGTGATTATCTTTAATCCAAAGACCATTGATGAGGCTTGAATTCAAGCCAGGTACATCAAAAGAGATAAGAATAAGATGCAATATAGTGTACCAAATCATTTCAAATAATAAGGGATGTCTAAGAAAGGTTGGAAGAAGAAGTAGACGAATAAAGAGATGAAATTATTACCACTACTGCTCCACAAAAATTGGCCTACAAACCCTATGGTAAACACTACATTGTTGATGGGAATATAAACTTGGATAAGTGATAGAGGTTGCATCAATAACTTCACCCAAAAGACTTCAATTAGTAGAAAAAGAAGGATTTGTTTGCACGTAAAACTAGAAATCAAATTGAGAGAAATTCACTTATTGATGGAAAGCTAACCCATATCTACTCACAAATTTGGACATGTTTATTTTCTCTTTAAGGATCAGGGTTCTTAGCCTTACCTACTACAAGGAAAAATATAACTAACACAAGTTTTAATGGATGATATTCTCCACATTCTTCTTTTAGTTAAAGTTTTGGATGATATTCTCCACATTCTTCTTTTAGTTAAGGTTTCTAGTAGACTAGATTGATGGAGGTTTTAGTATAGTTTTCTTTTCGTGCACTTCAAGCCATCAGGAGAACCAATTCTCTATGACGACATACACACTAACGTGTACACACACATACACATATGCACCGCAAATAGTAATTTGAAAAATTGTCTCCCATGCTT